>CM071871.1:37621287-37640199 GCA_036759665.1 Gynandropsis gynandra | reverse complement strand
ATACGCGTAAAAACCTGTAAGAACATGAAAACACGAAAACAAGTAAAACGGATACGGAATCATACGTAAAGCAACACATATATATCATAAACATCTATAAAATCGTGCAAGAAATACGTATGAAAACGAGATGATCAGGAATGTTGGTTCCTGTTGTTGAATCGAGATCGCGGTGGTCCACCGTGAGTGGTGAGAGTAACAGAGGAGGCAGCAGCGGGGTTTGCCGTGATGGGGAAAGCACTCGCGGAAGTAGTTTGTGAGAGGAGTTTAGCCTCGTGATTGAGAAGTTTCTCGTGAAGCTCTTCAATAAGGATCGGAGTGTCACGCGCATTCACCGAATCCTTAATAGATTTGAATTCATCACCAAGACCATCAAGTATGTATTCGAGAAGGTCTTCATGATCTACGGGTTTGCCCAGAAGTGTTAGAGAATCAGCTTTGTTTGTGATGCCTCGCATATAGTCATCCACGGTCTGTGTTCCTTTCATTGAACGCTTTAGTTGTTCCCGTAATTGCTTAATATGGCCACGAGAGGCCTTGCCGTAGGTGGACGCGAGGATGTTCCAGGCTTCACGGACGGACGTAGCTTTCGCAAGCATGGGCTGTAGTGGGGTAGAGACAGCTCCAAGGAGAGCACTATAAAGAAGGCGATCTTGCGGTCTCTAAGGAGCAAAGTCGGGATTTGGCTTGGTGACACCATCAACAACAATGGTGGCATCGGGAACGGCACTGCCTTTGTCAATAAATCCATGAAGGCTGTAGCCTTCGAAAAGGGCTCGGATCTGCACATTCCACGTGAGATAATTGAGCGGCGTGAGTTTGATAATGTTGGAGAGGTTGACAGTGACAAGAACACTGTGAGGAGCTTGAGGGTTGAATGCAGTGACATTCTCTGAAGGATTTGAGGAGGAGGAGGAGTTGTTGTAAGCCATGGTGTAACTTGGGAATTTTTTTTTACGGTGGAGGGGTTACAAAAAAAGAAGAGGCTCTGATACCATGTAGAATGTAAAAATGTGTTGTATTGACATCAGCGTAATGGGTTTAAATACAGAAGGTTTGTTTCTACAAACATGGTAATTTACAAAAATATAATGAGTGATTATCTCTATCAATGAGTGAATGTTGTCACGATTGTCTCCATCAAAGAGACTCAATCACAAATGAATGTTGATGACGTGATTATCTCCATCAATAGTGATTGCTGTCACGATTGTCTCCATCAAAGACAAATTATCATTCAATCACAAATTAATGTTGATGACGTGATTATCTCCATCATAGTAATATTTCATTGTTTTCTTTTAAGATAAGAAATCTAATTATGACTATGGATAACAAATTCTCAATTGCAATATCTTTCGAATAACTATGACTACATGTTTACTTTATATAAAATCCGATTCAAACTCAAACCTAAATAAACTTAAAGTTTGATACCTAAACCCGAAAATATGGATAATTTGCGGCTCCGAACATTCTGACATCAAGATACAGAGAACCTTATCCGATTCCTGAAACGTTACAAATTTAAAAAATAACTTATTTTTATTACCATATCAATTCAATCCCCAGTCTTTTTTATGTAACGAAACTCAAAAGACAACAAAATTTAGTTGTCTACATCCACATAAATGATTGATTATTCAGCACGAACGCAAAAAAAGGGACCTTCCTCGCTCCTTCCTCATTCTCTCTCATTTCCTTTCATTTCGATATGACATCCAAAAACCCGACAAATCTATATATACACATCTATAATAAACCATAATATATATTTCTTACTAAGACATGTTCATAACAAAAGTACCATTTATATCAAAGGAAGAACACATAATTTGATTCCATAAGAAATCTTTTATTACAATCATCACACCATCAAGCATTAACTCATAAACATAAAGACACTTCACCAACCTGGGTTTCCCCATGTTGCTTCACTCAAAGACACGACCTTTATAATAATACCAACGATAATGAAAATGAAAGACAAAGGAAGCTGAAAGTGCAGACAAAACGCGATCTTATTGAAGAGCACGCGCCTCACGGCGTTCTTTCAGCCCATAAGTGACAAACCAATTATATATTGACACGTACGCAACCTTTTCCTTATACGACAGAGGCTGTGACTCGATCAAAGCTTTCTTTCCTTCAAATCGCCAGGACGAGACCCGGGACGGATTTCCCTGCCCGACCTGACAGTTGGCTCTCCCAGACGGAAGGGCAATGCACCGGAGATATCTCAGCCGTAGATTTCTTCTGTCCAAAGGAGGAGACAGCCGCCGCGGTGGAATTCCCTATCCGCGTGACGGTGAGAGAGGTGTTGAAGTATTCCCTCACCTGGGTGATTATCCCATGCGTGACGGTCCAGGCGTGGATCCAAGAAATGGAGCGAGAAGAATCACAGCCCTCAGCGATGACGGTGGATCCGAAGGAGACGACGGAGAGGGGGACGAAATCGAACTCGAACGGTGGAGACGACGATGTGTCGCCGGTGAGGATGGGCATCAAAAATTGGTGAGACGGCGGGCCGTGGAACCACCACTCCAGATCTGAGGCGAGGATCTGGTGAACCGTCCCCACGTCTCGTGATCTCAGGGCCTCATATAGCGCAAGAACCACGTCTCGGTTCTTCTCTGATTCCGCCAGAATATTCTCTTCTACAGAGTTAGCCAGTTCTTGATGAGTATGGAAAATCGAAAAGAGATAATGGAAGAAAAAAGAATCAATGTAAAATGAAATATGGATTGAGGATGAAGAATCTGGGTTTCATGATTCAAGCTCAGCTTTATATAGGGGAGGTGGTGAGGTCGGGGTAGGATTCCCTGTGTCGATCCTATTCTAAGGTTCCCGTGGGGTGAGGTATGCAACACGTGGCCAATTAAGAGTGGTGAAAGGGTGAGTATGCAACACGTGGCCAATTTAGAGTGGTGAAATTGTTAATATGAGACCCACAATGTGTTGGTCCTACGTGGCGGGTAAAGGTAACTGAAAAGTCAAGCCAGCCTTTGTTGATGATTTAATCCACCACTTTAATTACATGAAAAAGGTTAAATGAACTGATTAATTACGTTTTTTTTATTATTATTATCATTATTATCACAACCTAAAATGCATTATTTCACTATGATAAGAAGTCTGAAATCAGCGAATGGTTCTAGGTATGGAGGTCGAATCGAGATCAAGTACGAATTTGAATAACGAAAATAAGTTATAGGGAGAGACATGATAAATCGAAATGCTTGAGATTGGAGGAACATGGTCAAAAAGATGATGAAGGTTAAATTAGAAGAAATACCATATGAACAAACATCAATTTTATCTTTCTAGAACTTACCATGGTTTTTTATGGACTAATTTATAATAAAATATTTGAAATTTATATTAAATCTTTATTTTGCTTTTTTAAAAATCTACTATATATATTTTATGATTTAAAAATGGTAAATTTTCAAGAATTACAGAAAATTGTAGTTATTATTTTTCAAAATTAAGAAATAATAACACTATATCAAAAAGTATCCCCGTATTTTTATATTTCCAATCGTGTGCATCTTTATATGGATGGTAAAAATATTTATCAACTTTATTCACTATTATCCATTATATATATATAATTTAATTATAAATATGGAACCTACTTAACTATAAATAAAAAACTATTCTGTTACACCTTAGAAATTATTACGTTAAATACCAATGTAAGAAATCATATAATATTCCATATTAGATAATCCTAGAAAATATTTTTGGATTGTTTCCTTTATAAGAAATGTTGCACCATGTCTTTACACATATTCAAAATCAATAAATAATAACATTGTACCAAGAAATTTTCTATGTGTTTTCATATCTCCATTCGTGTTCATCTTTATATGGATGAGAATATATTTATCAAATATCGTTATGATCTTTATTAACCATTGTCCATCATAATTATAGAGATATATATGTAAAGTATTTAATTATAAATATGGAAAATACTCAACTACAAATGAAAAACTATCTAACTACAATTTAGAGAACTGTTAAGTCAAATATCAATTCAACAAATCATATAATATTCCATATTGGATATTCTTAGAAAATACATTTTTGGATCGTAATATATATATATATATTTCTAACAACCCACAAAAAATAATTCCAAATGAATAGTGCAAATCGATGACATGACATCATTTTAGGCAACGGATCTTTGTTGGTTTCATATGGATTGTCCGAGTTCTTCTATTGTCTTTGTGAGACACGTTGCATCATGTCTTGACACATATTCAAAATCAAGAAATAATAACATTGTATGAAGTTGTTTCCCATATGTTTTCATACCTCCATTCGTTTCTTTGTTTATATGAATGTTAAAAATATTGTCAAATATCGTTCTGATCTTTATTAGACTATTTAACTGTAAATATGGAAACTACTCAACTACAAATAAAGAAACTATTCAACTACAACATATAAAACTATTAAATAAAATATAAATGCAAAAAATATATAATATTCTACATTAGATAGCCCTAGAAATTATATTTTTTATCGTAATATATATATATATATCTTCTAACAAACCACAAAAATAATGCAAAATTAATAGTGATGAAATTACATCATCTAGCCAACAAATCTTTGCTGGCTTTATATAGATTGTCCGAGTTCCTTTACCTGTCTTTATGAGACACGTTGCATCATATCTTGACACAAATTCAAAATAAAAAAATAATAACTTCATATCACGAAATTTCTCACGAGTTTTTATTTCTCCATTCGTGTCTGTTTATATATGGATGGTGAAAATGTTTGTCAAATATCGTTCTGATCTATATAGAGATGTGTATGTAGACTTTAACAATTAATATGGAAACTACTCAACTAAAAATAAAGAAACTATCCAACTACAACTTTGAAAACTATAAATCAAATATTGATAAACAAATCATATAATATTCCATATTAGATGGCCCTAAAAATATATTTTTTTGGATCGTAATAAATATATACATCTTGTAACAACCCACAGAAATAACGCAAAATAAGTAGTGCAAATCGATGATCTGACATCATCTTAACCAACAAATATTTGTTGGCTTCATATGGATTGTCTGTGTTCTTCTATCTGCCTTTGTGAGACACGTTGCATCATGTCTTGACACATATTCAAAATAAAAAATAATAACACTGTATGAAGATATTTCCCATGTGTTTTTATATCTCCATTCGTTTCTTTGTTTATATGGATGATAAAAATATTTGTCAAATATCGTTCTCATCTTTATTAGACTATTTAACTATAAATATGGAAACTACTCAACTACAAATAAAGAAACTAATCAACTAAACCATAGAAAACTATTAAATAAAATATTAATACAGCAAATCATATAATATTCTATATTAGATAGCCCTAAAAATTATATTTTTGATCGTAATATATATATATATATATATCTTCCAACGAACCACAAAAATAATGCAAATTTAATAGTGATGAAATTATATCATCTTGGCCAACAAATCTTTGTTGGCTTCTTATAGATTCTCCGAGTTCCTTTACCTGTCTTTATGAGACACGTTGCATCATATTTTGACACAAATTCAAAATCAAGAAATAATAACTCCATATCACGAAATTTCTCACGAGTTTTTATTTCTCTATCACTACAAAGAAACATCAGCTTTCCAATGGACATATCCGCTGGAAAGCGCCAAAATTCTGTTGGAAACAGCCGTTTCCAACAGACGCCAACGGATTTCGTTCTGTTGCGAAATGTTCGTTGCAAATGCCGATCCGTTGCAATTCGCGACGGCGTGTCAACTAGGGGTGGGTAAATTACCCGAAAAACCCGTCCCGACCCGAAACCCGTCCCGAACCCGCGTAAAATTACTCGAACCCGCGGGTTCGGGTTCGGTTCGGGTAATGAAATCTCATTACCCGCGGGTTCGGATTCGGGTTCGGGTTACAAAATAACTGAAACGGGTACCCGCGGGTACCTGAGTCGCGGGTACCCGAGTATATATATATAAATATATATATTTAGTCATATATATTGAAGTAATTACAAATATGCCATGTAACCTAAAATTTTTTATGTCTAACCTACGGCGCCTCCCTCTCTCGTCTCCCTGTTGCTCCCTGTTGCTCTCTCTCACTCACCAGACCGTGCTCTTGTCTGTGTCACCGGCTCTCTCTCACCGTGCTCTCGTCTCACCGCCGGTTGTGTTGTCGTCTCCCTCCTCGCTCCTCACCGCCGGTTGTGCTGTCGTCTCCCTCCTCACTGTGCTCTCTTCGCTCGCCTCCATCACCGCCGGTAAGCGCCCTTGTTTCCATCGGCCCTTGTGATTTTGAGCTCGCCAATTCTTCGTATCTGTTTATCTCGTATTGATTCTGATTTGAGATCGTCAATTCTTCGGCCCTTGTGACAGACTTGATACTGTCATCGTGCTTGTGATTTTAGCAGATAGTTATCACATTCAATTGAACATGTCCGAAGGTGTGTTTGTGATTTTAGCAGCTCCTTAGTTGCTCATGGATACTTGATTTTCTGATCTGAGTTATTATCTTTGATAGAAATTCATAGATGAGAAAATGTTTGAACTGCTTGGGGAAAGAATTGCTGCTGATAATGAGCCCCTATTTCCGTTGGAGTGATTTTGGTGTTAAATGGACCGGTAGTTAGTAAAAGTCAAGCAGGAATAAGTCAAGCAGGAACAACACATAATTGTTTTTTTCGCAGGTTGTATCGCCAACGAAACCATGTTATCTTCTACCGAAGAGAGTTCGGAAGTTCCTCCTTTGTCGCAAACATTGGCTTCAGTTGATGAATCAACAGAAATTGAGGAGGATAAATCTAATCAAGGTCAAGAGTCTTCAAAAAGCGAGGTAACAAAAACATCCTCTAAAGCTTGGGTACATTTTAGAAGAACAAAAGACAACAAAAGAGCTACTTGCATTCATTGTGGTACGTCTATTAGCTGCGTATCACAAACGGGTACGTCAACTAGTTCGATGTTGAAACATCTAAGGATATGTAAAAAGTTACCTCGAGATGATGATGAAGTTTCTTGTAGTTAAAAACTAAAACAAGCAACCTTGCATCATCAATTGAGCAAAAATGATGGTACAAAAGGTTTTCCTTCATTTGTATCATTTGATCAAGATGTTTCTCGAAAAGCTTTAGTGAGGATGATTATTATGGATGAATTGCCTTTTAGGTTTGTTGAAAAGGAAGGCTTTCGATACTTTATGAGTGTGGTTCAACCTTGCTTTGTCATTCCTTCGCGTAGAACAATCACTAGAGATTGTATGGTGTTGACGATCTTTTGTATAAAGATGAAAAAAGAATTTTAAAAATTCATATCTTATTTACCGATAAATAGAAGTCAGGCAGCCATATAATAATTTATCTAAAGACGGATTCTTGTGAACACCTGAATTAACCAAAACAACGTTCTCGCTGAATTAACCAAAACAACGTTCTCGCTGTATAGTTCGTTATTCACGATTCATCAACTTTTGTCCAATATCTAATCATGCGGGAGAAACAATTGGAAAGACGGTGGAGAAATGTTTGATTCATTGGGGAATTAACAAAGTTTTTACCGTGACGGTTGATAATGCAAGCTCTAATGATTTAGGAATTAAGTACCTGAAAAGAAAGTTTACATCATGGGGAACAATTATATTAGATGGTGAATTTCTTCATATGCGATGTGGTGCTCATATTTTGGGGTTGGTTGTTAAGGATGGTTTGCAAGAGATGCATGAATCAATTTTACGAATTCGTGCGGCTGTTCGTTATGTACGATCTTCTACTGGTAGAGCTAAGAAATTTAAGGAGTGTTTGGAACATCAAAAGCTTTCTACAAAAGTTGGTCTTTGTTTAGATGTTGAAACCAAATGGAATTCTACATATTTGATGTTGGAATCGGCTTTAAAGCTCAAACAATGATTTGATATGCTTGAGATAGAAGATGAGAAGTATGTGGAGGGCCTTACAAAAACTGGATTAGGACCACCAAGACTTGTTGATTGGACTTATGCTAGGTCATTATTACCGATTTTGAAATGTTTTTATGATTCTACTTTAAAAATCTCTGGATCACTATATGTTACGGGGAATGAGTATATGCAAGAGATATTTGGTGTGGGTTGGAAGATTCAACAAATGATTGTTTCATGAAAAAGTGTTGAGATTGGGGATGATGGTATGGATATTTCTAGTGATTATATGAATTATATGTTTGAGAAGTATGAAAAAGATGGAGGAGAAGAGTCATTGAAAAATGAGTTAGAATCTTATTTGTCGGAGGTACGCGAGAAAGGAACAGATGATAACTTTAACGTATTGTGGTGGTGGAAAGCAACTGGTGCTAAGTATCCTATTCTCTCTCAAATGGTAAAAGATATTTTGGCTATACCAGTATCTACTGTTGCATCGGAGTCTGCTTTTAGTACGGGTGGTCGTGTTGTAGATTCATTTCGTAGTTCTCTAACACCACAATTAGTTGAAGCACTTGTTTGTACTCAAGATTGGCTTCGAAGTGATTATGAACCGTCAACATTTGAAGATATTTTGGATGATCTTGAAAAGTTTGAAGAAGGTATGTTTCTTACTTTATTTTATATTATTAAGCTTTTGAATATATGAACTAATAAATTGATTTATTTTGAAGACTTTCCACCATCTAAGATGAAAGGAGCTTCAACATCGGTTGATGGAGGGTATTTGTCGGAATGAAATCGATTATCATTGTAAGATTCATTTATTTTTTTAATATCGTCTTAATATTTGTTTATTCAAATTGTTTATTTATTTAATTATTTCATATCTTTTTATATGTAGGTATTACTACGGAAGATTAATGAAGACTAATTTTAAGTTTCTTTTTATATGTTTAATGTTTTGGTTTGTAAGATTGTGGATTTTTATTTTTTTTGTAAGATTGTGGCTTTTTATTTGTTGTAAACTTCATTTTAAATTGGTTTTAAGGTTTTTTTAACATTTAATTTAATTTAAAATTAAATTAAGATTCGGGTTCGGGTACCCGGTGCATTAGAAGGATACCCGAGCCTCGGGTACCCGAGTCTCTCGGGTTCGGGTTCGGGTAGGAAAATGCCTACCCGTCCGGGTTCGGGTTCGGGTACCCTCAAAAATCCGGGTACCCGACCCGTGCCTAGCCCTGTCAACGGATAAAATCCGTTACAAATTTGTAACGGAATGACAACGGATTAGGCCGTTGGAAAGTCAGTAACGGACGCCCGTTAGCAGACGTTGTGACGGACCACCGTTGCAAAAATTCAACGGAAGGCCGTTGGAAGACAACGGCTGTCCGTTGCAAAATTAAGCGGGGAAAATCATTTTTTTTGCAACGGATATCCGTTGCCATGTGGCGGGAGACTGCAACGAACGGCCGTTGCAAACTGGCGGGAAAGATTTGGCGGGAAAAGGTTTCCAACGGAAGGCCGTTAGATATGCCAACGGAATTCCGTTGCAAACTGGTGGGAAACGATTTGGCGGGAAACACCTCGCAACGGATGACCGTTAGCATTGCCAACGGATGCCCGTTGGTAACTTTGAAAAAAAAAATAAAAATATTTTTAAAACTAAATAAAAAGTTTTTAACTAAAATATTAAATTATCCACAAAAAACTAAAACTAAAACTACGTTACTCTACCCTATTACATATCGTTTAAATCGGCGGGCTCGATATCGTCTCCGTGATTGCCATCACGTCTAGAGGGCGTTGCATCTGAATCGGGAACCAGTTTTTGCTGCGACGTTGATCCCCTCCCTTGGTCCGACATCAACTCGATGACGCTCTCAAGGTGCTGCACTTTGGCTCGAGTTTCTCGAAGTTGTGATTCAAGATCTTCGATCCGCCGTTGTTGCAAAAAATTCTCTTGTACCGATGGAGATACCGACGTGACGTCCTCGAGTATGTCCTTTTGAAGCGCTCCGAGACCGTACAGACGTCCCTTATATGGTCTCACCGACTACAAGACAAATAAAAGTAACGTTAGATTTTAACAAATTCTTTGATTAATAATTTAGAAACAAAATAATAATTTTTTACCTCTAAATAAATTTGGTCCTTTTGTAAAGGACTGAGGTCGTCGGGGCTTGAAAAGCAAGCCTGAGATTGCTGTGTGATCTTCTCCGTCACAGCTCTCACGGTTCGGGCCGCTCGAGGATCGACGAGTTCCGGTTCGTCGGCCTCTTCCCCGAAAACCGACTTCTTCTTTGCGTGGGTTTCTAATACCATTTCAAGAAGAGTCGGTTTTCTTCCCATCCGTTGTGTCTACAATATAAAAGAAATTTTGTTAGATAAATATTTAAATAAACAAAAAATCTAAATAATTTAAAATTTACCAATTCTTTTTTTCTTTTCGTGAAAGATTTTGATCCCGAAGTATGGTGATGGGGATCATCTCCGGGAACCTTCTCACCGTAGCGATTTTGTTTGGCCTTCTCGCTCTTGGCCTTGAATGCCGCGGACTCCCAATGCTCAATCAATTTGTTGAAGACCGCTTCGGTTGCCCATTTCGGTCTGCTGTTGTTGGCGTAGTAGTTGCGCTTTGCACCGTTCATCATGATGCGCATCCGAATCTGCATGTCGCGCATCCATGCAGTGAAGATGCGCGTTGTATGAGTTCGGCGCCATCTGTATGAACGCTGCAAACAAATTTATATGATTAGTAGTTTTCAAATATATATATGTAATTATAAAATTGAAATATAATTAAAAAACTTACAACAAAAGTGCACCACCATCGCTGACGCACAACTTCTGGCGTAACTTGCCAGGAATAGTACATATCGTCCTGTAACGACCCTTGGATGATGTTATTGATTGTGTATCTTAACACATCATCCTCATCAAACCTGCATAGCAAAATACAAAGTTAGATAATATTTACGAAATTTAAATAAAATTCATAACAATTATATACTATATATTTACCATAACGTTCCAGGAGAACGTTCGGGATCGATGATCGGAAGGGTTGGACGCCCATCGAAATCATCGATCAACGCATCGATATCAACCATATCGTCCTCGTCAACAAATATCGGCGGTGCTGATACTGGAGACGGAGGACGATATGGTGGTGGTGGCGGCGGGGGAGTCGCTCCCGTAGAACCAGCCAACATTCCCCCCATTCCTATAAATCGTCTAGACCTCATTTTTCTAAGTTTTTGTAATGTTTTTGAATTCTGGATTTGTTTGCTGTTGAAATAAGAACAAATCAGTCGCAACATTTATATATCGGATTTTCCAACGGCTATCCGTTAGAAATTCCAACGGATAGCCGTTGGAAGAGACGTCATCGCAACATAGTGATTAAATTGACGTGACGTTTCGAATTCCCAACGGCCATCCGTTGCAACTTTTAACGGATGACCGTTGGAAATGCGTATTCTCGAGGCGACGGACGGCTAAATGGCGTCTCGTCTGCCCTTCCAACGATCGTCCGTCGCAATTTGCAACGAAAGATCGTTGGAAACCTGAAAAACGGTTAGGAAAAGCTGCAAATTCTACAGTTATCATTACATTTTCCAACGGACATCCGTTGGAATGCTAACGGATGACCGTTGGAAATGAACACGTGGCGTCAACATGTGGCTTCAAGCGTCAACACGTGGCGTCAATTTACCCTTATAACTTTCCAACGGTCATCCGTTAGCATTCCAACCGATGTCCGTTGGGATTGTTGAAAATCCAGAAATTTTTTCTAAGTGTCGGATACGAATTTACCCTTATAACGTTCCAACGGTCATCCGTTGCTCACGTCAACGGATGTCCATTGGGATTGTTGAAAATCCAGAAATTTTTTCTAAGTGTCGGGTGCGAATTCGTGGTTCAACAACCGTTAGTATTTTCAACGGGCAACCGTCAACATTGGTATTAGATTATTTTAATTTGTTATACATCAAACATCGTTTATATAACATGTTCGATTGTATTAACATTTCGATTAAGCATAACCTTCAACCCAACGAGACCGGCATATTCCAGTTGTATGATTTGGTGCAAAATACCGTAGAAGTTATCACCCTCTATATCACTATTAACGCAAACTCCATAGTTGTATGTGCTTCTATGTTTTCCGTGTTCGTACGTGTGGAACGTGTAGCCGCGAGTAAACAAGATTGGCCAACACATGACATTTCGTGCGGGACCATTAGCCAAATCTTTTATCCACGTAGGATGTCTTTCATCAGAACATTTCACCTGTATGTATAAAAAAACAAATTAATACTCTTATATGCAATTAATTTACATAAATGTGTGTACGAGTACTTACGTAGTCTCTAAACCACGATCCATAATGTTGAACTTTCATGTCTGTGAGTTCATTTGCATTTAGATGAGGATATGTACCAAGCACTTCTTCGTCAAATATCCTGAATAATGAAAATACGTTATATTTTCATATATATATATAAATATAAAGATTGAAATTATAATATGTACCATGTACATACCTTTCGAACGGTAATAACTCTTGACAATTAAGTAGTATATATGTGTGGACATGATTATACTCCTCTGGTGTTAACCAATATTCATCGGATTTTCCTCCTGTACGTCCAATCGGTGTAAACATGTCAGGAATTGTGCCAAACTGCGGATTATATTGATACAGATAATTTGTGTGATCATCCGCTGCACGTCGCTCTTTCGTCTGAATATGCGACTCGAAATAAAATGTGCTGAAATATGTGATTTCTTCCAGCAAGTATTGTTTAACAATAGAGCCTTCGACCGCTGCTTTGTTTTTTGCTTTTTTCTTTAAATGAAAGAAGAACCTTTCGAAAGGATACATCCATCTGAATTGAACTGGCCCACCGAGTATTGCCTCATCTGGTAAATGTATTGGCAAATGTTCCATGACATCGAAGAATGAAGGCGGAAAAACCTTTTCCAATGCACATAATACTTCAGAGATATTGTTTTTCATTACTTCCAAGTCATCACCTTTTAAATTTCTCGAACATATATCTCTGAAAAATATGCTGATTCCGCATAACACATCGTGAACATTACGTGGTAAGAGCTCAGCAAATGCGATTGGAATGAGCCGCTGCATGAAAACGTGACAATCGTGACTTTTTAAACCGATCAGCCTCGAACCGACAATATCCACACACCGAGCAATGTTCGATGCATATCCATCGGGAAACTTAACGTCCTCTTTTAACCACTTTAATAATGTTGTTTTGGCCGGACTAGACAATCTGAATACTGGGATAGGTGACCTTCCATCCCGTAATTCCAACTCTGGTCGTCGGCATATTGACTTCAAATCTTTCCTCGATTGTATATTATCTTTCGTTTTACCCGTCACATTCAAAACAGTATTTATGATGTTATCGAAAAAGTTCTTCTCGATATGCATAACATCTAAATTATGACGTAATATCAATGATTTCCAGTATGGTAGTTCCCAAAAGATACTATTTTTATACCAGTTATGCCATTCACCTTGACCTTTTGGTTTACGATGCCCACGATCTCCACCGCATTCTTCTGATTCTTGTAAATCCTCCATTGTGTTCAATCTTTCGTAAAGGATTTGTGTTCCGGTTTGCATGCACGGTGCCTCTTTTTTTTGAACCACGTTCTTCCGAAAATGTTTTTTATCTCTCCTGAAAACATGACCACGAGGAAGAAATCTTCTATGACAATCAAACCAACATGGTTTCTTACCATGTACTAGTCGAAATGAATCTGTATCCTCCATACAATAAGGACATGCTAATCTTCCGTGCGTGCTCCATCCTGGTAACATTCCATACGCAGGAAAATCGCTAATTGTCCACAACAAGACCGCTTTCAATCTGAAATTTTGCTTAGTACCGAAGTCATAAGCAAGCAAGGATTCCTTCATTCCACAACTGTCGTAATTCATGAATTAAGGGATGCAAAAATACATCGAAACTTTTCTTCGGATGTTCTGGTCCTGGAATAAGCAACGTCAGAAACATTATCTCTCTTTTCAAACACATCTCGGGAGGTAAATTATAAGGAGACAAAATCACCGGCCAGAGGGAATATTGACTTCCCGATTGTCCATAGGGACTAAAACCATCCGTGCACAGGCAAAGATAAACATTTCTCGTTTCACGTGCAAACTCGGGAAATATTACATTGAAATCTTTCCAAGCCTGACCATCCGATGGATGTTGCATTACACCTTCGGTCGTGGAGTGTTCTGCGTGCCATCTCATTGCTGCAGCGGTTTTTTTATTCATATAACCTTCTCAACCGGGTTGCTACAGGTATATAAAACATTTTCTTGTATGGTACGTATTTCCGTGAAGATGGTTTTTTAGGCTGAAATCTGCTTGCACCGCCAAACTTGCATTCCAACAAGTCTTTATCATTTCCCCAAAACAACATGCAAATGTTTCTACAAACATCAATTCTCTCATGTGGCATTCCCAAGTCTTTTAACACATTCTTTGTTTCGTAGTATGTCTCACGAGCTTGGTTATTTTCCGGTAAATATTCCCGCATTGTTTTACAAAATGAATCCATGCAATTTTCAGCCACATTGTAGCCTGTTTTAATACTCATCAATCTTGAAAATAAAGATAAACGACACTGACCTTCACGACAACCTTCATATATAGGTTGTTTCGCCGAATCCAATAGGTTGAAGAATCGACGTGCATCGATGTTCGGCATCTCTTCATGCGTTTGTTCATTAACAACTCCAGGAAAAACATCTGACACCATTTCCATATATGGATTGGTCGTTGATTCTTCATAAATAACTTCTTCATTTCGTTGTACTTGTGCATCTTGCACACTATCTCTAACACCGCAATCTTCGCCGTAAAAAAACCAAATTTCGTAATTTTCAACGAAATCCACCTTATACAGATGTTTGTAAACAATTTTTTGACTTCGATACTTCATGTTTTTGCATCTTTTGCATGGACATAACATTGTCCCACGTTCTTGACACAAAGGCTGCATCGATGCAAAACTCATGAATTGCTCTAATCCGTGTAAGAATTCTTGCGTAATCTCTTCGGTTACAAGATCTTTTCTTCTATACATCCACTCCCTTGATCTATATATATTTCGATTTGAAGACAATGACATTTTTTCGAAAATGTTTTTGTTATTGATGGTTTGATGCACTCGTTGGTAAGATCTAAATAGTTAATGTTCCAACGGACATCCGTTGGATTTTGCAACGGATGCCCGTTGCAGATTCACGTGTACTTATTTCGACCCATGAACCTCGAAATTCAAAATATCAACGGTCATCCGTTGCTATTTCTAACGGCTGCCCGTTAAAAATTTCAACGGATGCCCGTTGGAACGCTTTTCCCCGGTTTCTAACGGATCTTCAACAGATAACATTTACTTTCGAACAAAAATGGCCACGAACAATATCCTTTCCTGTTGTAAATGCTTGCAAATTCGTTATAATCCGTTATTTTTGCATATTACAATAGTTTAAGTTTTGATAATTATGATATTGATGATGTAAGTGGAACTGATTTTATATCGAACTCAATTAGTACGCAAAAACCGAATAACACGAAATATAGAGTTTAAAATTTCATTTATATCTCTTTCCAATTACATAATTAACATAGGATAACAATAATAATTTACATAAAAAAATAACTTTAACTAATAGACGATAACGATCTCACTGCCTCGAATCCTATCCGACAGCTACCTCCGTCACTAAAATATAACTTTAACTAATAGACGATAACGGTCTCGCTGCCTCGAATCCTATCCGACAGCTACCTCCGTCACCAAAACTAGTATCTTTGTTTCCATTATTGAATCCAAAACAACCCTAATAAACTTGCTCACCACCGGTAATCCTTTTCTGGATCCGGATGGTGAGAAAGTTTATCAAAGTTGTTTTAGATTCAACAATGGAGACAAAAGATACTAGATATTGGTGGTTTGTTTGATGCAATCTTTGGTTCCCATATATATAGTTAACGTTCCAACGGACCTCCGTTGGCATTTGCAACGGATGACCGTTGCAAGATCTTAAGAATTTATTTCGACGGGTGAACCTCGAAATTAACAATATCAACGACCATCCGTTGCAACTGGTAACGGATGACCGTTACAAATGTCAACGGATGACCGTTGCAAGATCTCAAGAATTTATTTCGACGGGTGAACCTCGAAATTAACAATATCAATGGCCATCCGTTGCAAACGGTAACGGGTGAACGTTACAATTTTCAACGGATGACCGTCAGAATATTTTCCCCGGATTCTAACGGTCTTCCAACAGACAAGACCAACGGAACATATCCGTTACAATCCGTCGCAAATTGTTAACGGATTTGTAACGGATTTGGCAATGGAGATATTCCATTGCAATCCGTTGGAATTTGTAACGGATTGCAACGAATATGCTCGCGTTGAAAGCATTAACATATCCGTTGCTGTTTTCATCCAACGGACGGATCCATTGCCCCGTCCGTTGGAAATAGCGCGTTTTTTTGTAGTGTATTCGTGTCTGTTTATATATGGATGGTGAAAATGTTTGTCAAATATCGTTCTGATCTATATAGAGATGTGTATGTAGACTTTACCAATAAATATGGAAACTACTCAATTAAAAATAAAGAAACTATCCAACTATAACTTCGAAAACTATAAGTCAAATATCAATAAGAAAATCATATAATATTCCATATGAGATGGTACTAAAAATATATTTTTTTGGATCGTAATAAATATATACATCTTGTAACAACCCACGGAAATAACTCAAAATAAGTAGTGCAAATCGATGATCTGACACCATCTTAGCTAACAAATATTTGTTGGCTTCATATGGATTGTCCGAGTTCTTCTATCTGTCTTTGTGAGACACGTTGCATCATATCTTAACACATATTCAAAATAAAAAAATAATAACACTGTATGCAGATTTTTCCCATGTGTTTTCATATCTCCATTAGTTTGCTTGTTTATATGGATGGTAAAAATATTTGTCAAATATCGTTCTGATCTTTATTGGACTATTTAACTGTAAATATGGAAACTACTCAACTACAAATAAAGAAACTATTCAACTACAACATAGAAATATATTAAGTAAAATATTAATACAGCAAATCATATAATATTCTATATTAGATAGCCCTAGAAATTATATTTTTGATCGTAATATATATATATATATATATATCTTCTAACAATCCACAAAAATAATGCAAAATTAATAGTAATAAAATTACATCATCTTGGCCAACAAATCTTTGTTGGCTTCATATAGATTGTCCAAGTTCCTTTACCTGTCTTTATGAGAAACGTTGCATCATATCTTGACACAACTTCAAAATCAAGAAATAATAACTCCATATCACGAAATTTCTCACGCGTTTTTATTTCTTCATTTGTGTCTGTATATATATGGATGGTGAAAATGTTTGTCAAATATCGTTATGATCTATATAGAGATGTTGAAAGTATTTTGCCAATTATGTAATATTCCAATAGTTATGGGTTTAAGTCGTAATTATTAAAGAGTTAATAATTATAAATAAATGCATTACGAGGTTTCGTATACATACTATTCTAAACCTAGAAACCCTAGCCGCCAGAAAAGAAAAGAACGAAGAACGAAAAACAGTTTTCGTTCTTCCGGTTTCCACATCAAAGCAATCCCGATCTCGGCGTGGATACACGTAGAGGGCTTGTACCATCAAGCCTCACATCCGATCATCGATTTCAACACAACAGGTATCACAGAAACTGTTTCTAAGTTTGTTCATCGTTGAAATCTGTAAAACTTCTCGTAAACATGACTAGATCGTTATTCGGGTTGATTAAAACACGTTTCCGCAAATTGAATTCAACCCTACAAATGTGTATGTAGACTTTACCAATAAATACGGAAACTACTCAACTAAAAATAAAAAAAACTATCCATTTACAACTTCGAAAACTATAAGTCAAATATCAATAAAAAAATCATATAATATTCCATATTAGATGGCCGTAAAAATATATATTTTTTTGAATCGTAATAAATATATACATCTTGTAACAACCCACGGAAATAACGCAAAATAAGTAGTGCAAATCGATGACCTGACATCATCTTAGCCAACAAATATTTGTTGGCTTCATATGGATTGTCCGAGTTCTTCTATCTGTCTTTGTGAGACACGTTGCATCATGTCTTGACACATATTCAAAATAAAAAAAATAATGACACTGTATGAAGATGTTTCCCATGTATTTTCATATCTCCATTCGTTTCCTTGTTTATATGGATGTTAAAAATATTTTTCAAATATCATTTTGATCTTTATTAGACTATTTAACTGTAAATATGGAAATTACTCAACTACAAATAAAGAAACTATTCAACTAAAACATAGAAAACTATTAAGTAAAATATTAATACAGCAAATCATATAATATTTTATATTAGATAACCCTAACCCTAACCCTAACCCCAACCCTAGTAAAAAAAATTAAATTAAAAAAAAATTTAAGATTAAAATTAAATGAATTTTAATTTTAAAATATTAATAATTGAGTTATTAAACGATACATTGTTTATCGTTAAGTTTTTTCCTTCACCGTCGACGTGAATAAATTCTTCTCGTTTACATGGTACGACCTAACTACCAGGAGGCATGTAGTTCGAGAATTCGATTCATACGTCTATGACATTAGATGTCTAGTGGGAGGAATCAATTTGTTTTTGTAAACGCCTGGACTACCCGGGGGACATAAACTTAATTGATAAATATCGATAGGAACGACCTGACTACCAGGTGACTATGTGATATAGAGTTATATTAAAAGTAAGAATTTTGATTAATAATTGAGTTCTCAAACGATAAATTGTTTATCGTTAGTCTTTTCCTTCATCGTAGATCTTTTGAATAGGTTCT
>CM071871.1:37607294-37620042 GCA_036759665.1 Gynandropsis gynandra | reverse complement strand
GGAAATGGCGCAAGTGTTGCTGCTCTAGCCGTAGGATCAATTTCCCTTGTAATGCCTACGGGCAAGACCTTGTTGTTAGACGATTGTTATTATGTTCCTAAATTTGTTTCGAACATAATTTCTATTTCTATGCTTGATAGACGTGGATTTCGAACAGTTTTTAGTAATAACATTTGCTCTATTTATCATGGTGATGATTTTTATGTGAATGGTTATTTGCAAAAAGGATTATATATCTTACCTGATGTTAATGTAGAACAAATTAACATGCATGTTTCGGGCCTTCAGAGAAAGGTAGATGATCGTCAAAGACATACATACCTTTGGCATTGTAGACTAGGTCATATCGATGAGAATAGGATAAACAGGTTGCATAAAGATGGTATTTTGAGCCATTTCGATTATGAATCTTATGCAACTTGTGAGTCCTGTCTCACTGGTAAGATGACCAAATCTCCGTTTAGTGGAACCAGAGAGAGAGCTACAGAACTCCTAGGATTGATACATACGATGTATGTGGACCTATGAGGGTTCAAGCAAGGGGTGAATATTCGTACTTCATCACGTTCACTGATGATATGTCTAGATATGGTTTTGTGTTCTTGATGAAACACAAATCCGAATCTTTTGAAATGTTCAAGAGATTCCGCAGTGAAGTGGAGAAACAAATAGGAAAGAGTATCAAAGTGTTGAGATCTGACCGGAGACTTCAGCCAGACAAGCTTGATGCTAGGTCTGACAGATGTAGGTTCATAGGTTATCCCAAGGAAACTATGGGATATTATTTCTACCACCCGTCTGAACACAAAGTGTTTGTGGCCAGAACGGCAACTTTTCTTGAAAGGGAATTCCTTGATGAAGGAATTCATGGTGGGGAAGTAGTTCTTGACGAGATTCAAGAACCCGATGAGCCAACACAAGCTCATGGACATGAGATGTCAAATGAGCGTACTTGGCTGGGTGATACAGTGTTAGGCTCCGGCGCTTCAACTTCAAATGTTGAAGTCTCAGTGCAAGTTCAGGAACCTGTTCAGGAACAAGCCCAACAAGATATCCCAGTGCAGGTTGAACCTGCTACACAGGCTTCCTTGAGAAGGTCAACACGTTCTCAACGTGCACCTGACAGACTTAATCAGATGGTGCAAGAGGATGTGGTCGGTCATAAAGATGACGACCCTTTGACTTTCCAAGAGGCAATATAAGGCCCTGATTCTGAGAAATGGTTGAAAGCCATGGAATCCGAGATGGAATCTATGAAGATCAACAAAGTATGGACTTTGGTTGATTCTTCACAGGCTTCCAGACCGATAGGTTGTAAATGGGTTTACAAGAGGAAGATTGGAGCGGACGGGCAGGTAGAGACCTATAAAGCTCGTCTAGTTGCCAAGGGGTATAGTCAACGAGAAGGGATTGACTATGAAGAAACGTTCTCCCCTGTGGCAATGCTCAAATCTATTCGGATTCTGCTTGCGATAGCGGCATTCCATGACTATGAGATTTGGCAGATGGACGTGAAAACAGCTTTCCTTAACGGAGAGCTCCAGGAAGAAGTCTTCATGACTCAACCTGAGGGTTTCCATGACTCAACTTGAGGGTTTCACGTCGCCAACTCAAAGTCATATGGTATGCAAGCTTCAGAGGTCCATTTATGGACTCAAGCAAGCTTCTCGAACCTGGAACATTCGCTTTAACAAGGCAGTTGAAGAGTTCAACTTTGTTAGATGCGAAGAAGAGCCTTGTGTGTACAAGAAGTTTAGTGGGAGCACGATTGTCTTCCTTGTGCTTTATGTGGATGACATATTGCTCATAGGGAATGACATTCCGGCGTTGCAAGAGACGAAGTTCTGGTTATCCGAACAATTCTCCATGAAAGATCTGGGAGAAACAACCTATATTGTGGGAATAAAGATCTATAGAGATAGATCAAAGAGGTGGCTTGGACTATCACAGTCCCAGTACATTGATACCATTATGAAGAGGTATAACATGGAAAATTCCAAGAGAGGCTATCTACCGATAGGCACTGGAATTACTCTCTCCAAGGAGGATTGTCCTCAGACTCGAGATGAGAGAGAACACATGAGTAGGATCCCATACACTAGCGCATTGGGAGCCATCATGTATTCCATGACATGTACGAGGCCTGATGTAGCCTTCGCGCTGAGTGTAGCGAGTCGGTACCAGGCAGATCCCGGTGAGGAACATTGGAAATTGGTGAAAACCATTCTCAAGTACTTGAGAAGGACTAGAGACCAATTCCTCGTTTATGGAGATTCTAACTTGGAGTTAGAAGGGTTCACGGATGCCAGCTTTATGTCTGATAAAGATGATAGCAGATCGACATCGGGGTATGTCTTTTGTCTCAATGGGGGTACAGTGTGTTGGAAAAGTTCCAAACAAGCTACTGTAGCTGATTCGGTTACTGAAGCAGAATACATAGCGGCTTGCGAAGCTGCTAAGGAAGCGGTCTGGATGAGAAAGTTCATAACTGAACTTGGTGTGGCGCCTTCGATAAAGGAACCAGTTCCTTTATTATGTGATAATACCGGGGCAATAGCCCAGGCGAAGGAACCAAGATCTCATAAAAGATCAAAGCATGTTCTGCGGAAGTACCATCTGATAAGGGAAATCATTGAGCGTGGGGACGTTCAAATCCAGAAGGTAGAAGGAAAAGAAAATGCAGCAGATCCACTCACAAAGGCGCTTGGTTCAAATGAGTTTGACAAGCACAAGTTGAAGATTGGGTTGAAGAACATGACATGCTGGAATTAGTTCTAGGAATAGTACAATTGTTGTAGCTATCTAAGAGCTATTTTGTCATGTATTTTGAATACTTATAAATAAATAAAATGGCATTGTTTTATCATTTTAATGATATTTGTAAATATATATATGTATATATTTTCATAGCTAGTATGATAGAGTCCATGATTAAGTTTAGAAACTTGTCATCATGATAGAGATCATGATAAAGAGAGTCAAGTTTTGGTAAAACTTAATCTAAATCGTTCTTGATCATAGGATCACTAATTGGACGTTAGTAATCCGGATAGATCAACATAGATGTGATGGTTTCTATTTGATAGAAATTAGTAGATATCTTTTACTAAATCACATGTATGGATGATGCACATAGAGATGCGATCATTGAACAGACCCAAAGGGAGAATTCCTAATGGTTACATTACCATTGAACTATCAATAGGAATTTCTCTAGAAGGATTGGAATATTATAATTTCCTTAGACCTGAGATCAACATGGTAACTGACAAGTTATCTATCATTCTTTGATACTGGACACCTTATGCCTTGGGATGTAAGTTGAAAGGATATTGGGAATGATTAGATGCTTGTGCAGTTAGTGATTGATCAAGATGGAATCCGTCAACTCTAGGTAAAGAGTGTCCACCATTAACTCCAAGAGGTGGCTACACGTGTCATCGCTCAAACGCATTTATAAAATAAATATAAATGATTTATTTCGAAATAAGAGTGGTTCGGACCAAATAGCAAAACAATATGTAAATATCATTGTCACGATAAATAAAAGAAAACGAAATGCAAAATAAAACTCATCGAGACCTCGTGCACGCCTCTCCCATCAGTCCGCTGTGAACCTTCATGTTAGAAAAGAAAAGAACGAAGAACGAAAAACAGTTTTCGTTCTTCCGATTTCCACATCAAAGCAATCCCGATCTCGGCGTGGATACGCGTAGAGGGCTTGTACCATCAAGCCTCACATCAGATCATCGATTTCAACGCAACAGGTATCACAGAAACTGTTTCTAAGTTTGTTCATCGTTGAAATCTGTAAAACTTCTCGTAAACATGAATAGATCGTTATTCGGGTTGATTAAAACACATTTCCGCAAATTGAATTCAACCCTACAGATGTGTGTGTAGACTTTACCAATAAATACGGAAACTACTCAACTAAAAATAAAGAAACTATCCATTTACAACTTCGAAGACTATAAGTCAAATATCAATAAAAAAATCATATAATATTCAATATTAGATGGCCGTAAAAATATATAGTTTTTTGAATCGTAATAAATATATACATCTTGTAACAACTCACGGAAATAACTCAAAATAAGTAGTGCAAATCGATGATCTGACATCATCTTAGCCAACAAATATTTGTTGGCTTCATATGGATTGTTCGAGTTCTTCTATCTGTCTTTGTGAGACACGTTGCATCATGTCTTGACACATATTCAAAATAAAAAAAAATAATAACACTGTATGAAGATGTTTCCCATGTATTTTCATATCTCCATTTGTTTCCTTGTTTATATGGATGTTAAAAATATTTCTCAAATATCGTTCTGATCTTTATTAGACTATTTAACTGTAAATATGGAAATTACTCAACTACAAATATAGAAACTATTCAACTAAAACATAGAAAACTATTAAGTAAAATATTAATACAGCAAATCATATAATATTTTATATTAGATAACCCTAGAAATTATATTTTTGATCGTAATATATATATATATATATATATTCTAACAATCCACAAAAATAATGCAAAATTTATAGTGATGAAATTACATCATCTTCGCCAACAAATCTTTGTTGGCTTCATATAGATTGTCCGAGTTCCTTTACCTGTCTTTATGAAGTACGTTGCATCATATCTTCACACATATTAAAAATCAAGAAATGATAACTCCATATCAAGAAATTTCTCACGCGTTTTTATTTCTCCATTCATGTCTGTCTATATATGGATGGTGAAAATGTTTGTCAAATATTGTTTTTATCTATATAGAGATGTGTATGTAGACTTTAACAATAAATATGGAAACTACTCAACTAAAAATAAAGAAACTATCCAACTACAACTTCGAAAAATATAAGTCAAATATCAATAAACAAATCATATATTATTTCATATTAGATGATCCTAAAAATATATTTTTTGGATCGTAATTAATATATATACCTTCTTACAACCCACGGAGATAACACAAAATAACTAGTACAAATCGATGATCTGACATCATCTTAACCATTTGTTGGCTTCATATGGATTGTTCGAATTCTTCTATCTGTCTTTGTGAGACACGTTGCATCATGTCTTGACACATATTCAAAATAAAAAATAATAACACTGTATGTAGATGTTTCCCATGTGTTTTCATATCTCCATTTGTTTTCTTGTTTATATGGATGGTAAAAATATTTGTCAAATATCGTTCAGATCTTTATTGGACTATTTAACTGTAAATATGGAAACTACTCAACTATAAATAAAGAAACTATTCAACTACAACATAGAAAACTATTAAGTAAAATATTAATACAGTAATCATATAATAAGAATTTTTGATCGTAATATATATATATATATATATATATATATCTTCTAACAACCCAAAAAAATAATGCAAAATTAATAGTGATGAAATTACATCATCTTGGCCAACAAATCTTTGTTGGCTTCATATTAGATCGTCCGAGTTTCTTTATCTGTTTTTATGAGACATGTTGCATCATATTTTGACACATGTTTAAAATCAAGAAATAATAACACCATATCAAGAAATTTCTCACGCGTTTTGTTTGTCAAATATCGTTATGATCTATATAAAGATGTGCATGTAGACTATTTAATAATAAATATGGAAACTACTCAACTAAAAATAAAGAAACCATCGAACTACAACTTCGAAAACTAGTAAGTCAAATATCAATAAAACAAGTCATATAATATTCCATATTAGATGGCTCTAGAAATTTTTTTTTGGATCGTTATAAATATATATATCTTCTAACAACCCACGGAAATAACACACAATAAATAGTGGAAATCGATGACATGATATCATCTTAGCCAACAAATATTTGTTGGCTTCATATGGATCGTCCGAGTTCTTCTATCTGTCTTTGTGAGACACGTTGCATCATGTCTTGACACATATTCAAAATCAAGAAATAATAACACTGTATAAAGATATTTCCCATGTGTTTCATATCTCCATTTGTTTCCTTGTTTATATGGATAGTAAAAATATTTATCAAATATCGTTCTGATCTTTGTTAACCATTTTCCAACATATATATAGAAATGTGTATGTAGACTATTTAACTATAAATATGAAACTACTCAACTACAAATAAAGAAACTATCAACTACAATTTAGAGAACTTTTAAGTCAAATATAAATAATCTTATAATAGTCCATATTATATAGCCCTAGAATATATATATATATATGCATATTAGTATTACATATGATTTATTTATTTAATGTGAATGTACTATAATTTAAAAAAAAAAATTGTATATTATTTCTTTATTTATCTCGAAATTGTATTAGAAGTGTAGAAAAAAACAAGATACTCTAATATATTTTTACATATAACTAATATATATATGTATATATTTAAAGTATTAATATTAGTAAAAAAAATTAAACTATTTTAGATGTTAGATTAAAATATATTATTAAGAAAACATTTATCGAATATGTTTAATAGAAAAAATTCACGACTTAAATTTGTATAAAGTTTTCTTCTTCTTTCTGTTCTATCCAATTTTTATATTTTAAATATATAGGTGTAATATGCTTGATTGCTTATCGTACCTTATTTTTCCTATAAATATTCCAAAATTCAACATATAATATAGCGAAATTCTAATTTTTTAAAATAAAATTAATATCCAAAATTTAAACTAACACTATAAGAAAATCAGATTTTAGGGACTGAAAAATCAGTCCCTAATCCGTCCCTAAACAAGTTTAGGGACGGATTAGGAACGACCAGCGGTGGTATCCAATCGCGCGACTCTAAATGCTATCTGTCCCCAATCCGTTCCTAATTAGGGACGGAAATTTCAGTCCCCAATCCGTCTCCAATTAGGGACGGAAAAAGTAGTCCCCAAACAGTCTTTGGATTGGGGACGGGTTGTTTTCCGTGTCTAAAATTTGGAGACGGACCACTGAATCCGTCTCCAAATTTGGAAACGGCAGTCGCCCATCTCCAAATTTGGAGACGGCAGTACCTGTCTCCAAATTTGGAGACGGGCGATATTTGCCGTCCCTAATTTTTTTAAAAAATAAAAAAAATTAAGAAGTTCGATTATATTAAAAGATAAATATTAGTACATAAAAAATGACAAACCATACATATAACCAACATTCCGATTACATATAATCCTAAGCCGTTCCGATTAGTCGTGGTCGGAATCACTGTCCTGAACTGCATCCCAACTGATGTTAGGCATTTGCGCTTTCATCATGCGCAGAAGCTTATCCATACGCCTATCTAATTGTTCAGCATGCTTTCTTGATAGTTCAGCCTCATTTCTTGATAGTTCAGCCTCCTTTCTTGATAGTTCAGCCTCCTTGAATGCTTGTTCAACTCGCTTCTCGGATTCTTGGAACCTTTCGGATATTTGATGTCGGAGCTCGTAATCCGATACTTTTTATTTACCTTTGGATGAAGTTGAATGTTTTGAGGCCATTGCTCCAAGCCCGAAAATACGACCTTTGTATGGCGTAATTTGCTGTAAAACAAATATCGAGAATTAATAACATTTATAAATAGTGAAATTAGATCATAGTAGAATTTCATTATTACATCGAGATATAACTCGTTGTACTCTTCCTGACTAAGAGTAGTTTGTGAGCCGTCTTCTCTCGGGGGAATTTGCGATACTCGCTCCGCTGCCATGTTTTCAATTTCATCGTAAAGACTTTTCACCTTAGGATCCACCCACAAACCATCTGACTTCTTAACGTGCGTACGTTCTAACAATTCTATATACGATGGTTCGGATCCCTTCTCTTTCGCCTGAAAAAAATAAAAAGACATAGTTTAATAAAATGTTAATTTTATATAAATGCATAAAAATTGAATAAAGCTTACCAGATCTTTGTATACTTCCGCAAAAGAACGAGATCCTACCGTGTGTACGCTTATCCCGTATCCTGCTCTATCAGAACGCCGGGATTTACTTTCTCGCTCGCTCTTTGCCTTAAATTCTAGGGAATCCCAATGTGCGCACATCAGATCCCAAATATCTTCCGACATCCAATTGGGTTTTCTTTTTATATATCGACTTGCGTGCAATTTACCTACGATAGACTTGAGACGCTTTGCCGCATTTGTTTCAAATTCGGACTTTACTAGTCTGGTATGGCGGGATTCCAATAAAATTTTTGCTGCAATAATAATAAGCTTATTATAATTAAATTGAATTTAAATTACTTGATAAAATTAAAAATTGTTTAAAACATACCACAAATGATTTCCACCATCGTTGCTTAATATCTGGATCGGTATGTGTCCAATTGTAACAAAACTGATCATAATCAGCTGTTGTCGTAGCTGTTCTTTGACGATTAAGTTGATTAAAGCCAAACTTACAAATCACAATGACATATAAATTAACATTTAGATAACTATTTATAATTGAGATTTGAAATTGAGTATACGTACCATAGTCCGCCGGTTTTTCGATAAAGGTCTATAAGAGGAAGCTTCCGTCGCTCTTCATCCATTGCTAAAATTTTTTCCACTGTTGGTTCCTCGTATATATGCGGATCGTGATGCTGTACTTGATCTGGTGGTGGTTACATTTGCGGATAATACGGCATATATTGCCCCGATAGTGTCGATCCAGTGTTTCGGAAGAAATTTGGATTCATGTACTCATCATATCCTGAATTGGAATGTCGGGAATGAAATGAAAGGTTGCCACTTTCCTCGGACTGAGGGCGGTTTCTCGTTTTACCACCTCTTCCAACGCGGCACGACATATTGAAATGTGAAATAAAAATATGACGACATTCTAAATTTCAACGTACATTTCTAAATTTCTCAACTTCTAACATCAACACATAAATAAACAGCTAAATTTATTTAACCCATTTCCGCATTTTTTGTTCTAAATTTCAACGATGAATTCTAACATCTACTCTAATTTCAACGATATTAGATCTAAATTTCAACTCTAATTTCTATAACCTCATAGTTTAACTTTCATTAACATACACATCTAGACGCAAACGTATCAAAACGGAAACACCAATGAGTATGGAAGAGCTATCCATGAGCATCACGGCTGGAACCATGAGCATCTAAACTCACGTCTATATCCATACACATCTAAACTCACGTCTATATCCATACACATCCATGAGCATCACGACTGGAACCATGAGCATCACGGCTGGAACTGCTAACCGCTCACGGCTGGATTCCGCTAACGGCTGGAATCCGACAACAAATCCGACAACAATAGACAAAGAAATTCATCTCTTACCCGACAACAAAGAGGTACACGAGGCGACGGGAGGGGAACGCGGCGTACACGGCGAACGCGGCAGCGACCGATGGGCGAGGCGAAGCGAACGCGGCGGCGACGGAGGTGGAAGGGAACGCGGCGGCGACGCGTTAGGAGGGGGATGGATTCGAGCGTGAGGAGGAAGGGGATGGATCCGTCGAGCGAGAATTTATAATAATTTGGGGACGGGATATAAAATCTGTCTCCAATTGGAGACGGGTGGATAAATTTCGTCTCCAATTGGAAACGGCAGGAAATCATCCGTCTCCAATTGGAGACGGGTGCATAGTATCCGTCTCCAATTAGAGACGGCTATAGCCCGTCTCCAATTGGGAACGGCTCATCCGTTCCCAATTGAGGACGGTTCAACCTTCTGTCCCCAATTCCGGGATTGGTGATTGATCGGGACGATTGATCGGGACTGGGATCGGGATGATTGACCGGGACCGGGATTGGGACGATTGACCGGGGACCGAGCCCGAGACGATAGAACGGGATCGGGACGATAGATCGGGACGATAATCATCAAAAAACGTATCGAGAAACAATTCGTAAACATATAATCATTGAGAAAATAGAAACAATCATTAAAAAGTATATAAAAAAACAATCCGTAAACGTTTTAACATGATTCATCATCAGAGTCACACAATTGTTCCGTCGAATCTTCTGTATCTGATTCAAATTCCACATCTTTTTTTTCTTCTATATCTTCATGAAGATCATCTTCATTTCTTTCGATTTCCTCCATTTCACCGTGCGTAAGTTCTTCAACGCGTACATCGTCAATAGCAATAATCTCGGTCATTTGTTGTTGCATTGGCAATTGTTGTTGTTCTGTGTTGTCGATAAATTTGCCCCTCGGAAGTATCTTCATTGCGACACGCCAACATGAAGATCTTCGTGTGGAGTTAACTTCTACAACGCCTAGTTTGTTTACTCTTGTTCCGCGACCGATTACTGGATCGAACCAATCACATCGAAATAACATCACTTTTAAACCGACATAACCTACAAAAAATATCAAAATATGAGTCAATATTCAAAATGACATATGTGGTAAGGATAACATTGTTTTAAAGTTGTTTTCTATACCTGGATATTCCAATTGCAAAATTTCCTTTAAAATCCCATAAAAATCTGGTTTATCGACGGATGCACAATAGTTTTCACCTTTCACACATACACCATAATTCATTGTCGACTTCAGTTTCCCATGATCGTAAGTGTGAAAATTATAACCACGTGTAAAATACATAGGCCAACTCATAACTTTCACAATCGGTCCTTTGACAAGATCTCGTAGCCACAACGGGTGATTGTCCATCTCAACTTGCAGTATTTATGTAAAATTTCATTGTCAGAATATTATGTAAAATTTCATCGTCAGAATATTTATGTAAAATTTCATCGTCAGAATATTATAAAGGTTATTTATGTAAAATGTCATTACTTACATATTGTCTGATCCATGTTGAGAAATCTTTTTCTTTAAGTTCTTGGAGTTGAGAATCATCAATGTTTGTATATGTATTCTTCAATATATCCTCAAATGTCCTATATAAAGAAACAAAATTCTATAAATATTACAAAAATTAACAAAATTGTCATTGTGAAAACCATAGTTAATTATGGGATTTTACCTTTCAAAAGACTGTAGATATTCGCAGTTTAATAAAACATATGTATGTGCGATATGGAGATCTCGTTGTGATAACCATATATCTTTCGCCATACCAGCAGATCGACCAATTCTACAAAATATGTCCAGAACATCGGGTACTGGATATGAATACGTCACACCACCATCAAAACATCTGTCTGGATTTCTAGTTCGCGTTTGAACATGTGGCTCGAAGTAGTATGAAGTGAAGAATGATATTTCCTCATTGACGTATTGTTCCACAATTGAACCCTCCGGTCGAGCTTTTTGTTTGGTTTTTTTCTTCAGATGAAACATAAATCGCTCGAACGGATACATCCAACGAAATTGAACTGGACCTCCTAGTGCGGCTTCGTGCGGTAAATGAACTGTCAAGTGCTCCATAACATCGAAGAATGATGGTGGAAAATCTTCTCCAAGTTACATAGTACAATAACTATCTTATTTTGCAGTCGACGAACCACATCCATACTCAGATTTCTCGAACATAAATCTCAGAAGAATAGGCCAATACCTATAACATTAAAGTATTATTAGTGTATTTAACAAATATTCACACTACATATTAATATAAAATCAACCACATACCTCCAATTGCTTCGTCATGTTTGTCGAACATAAATCTCGGAAGAATAGGCCAATACCTATAACATTAAAGTATTCACACTACATATTAATATAAAATCAACCACATACCTCTAATTGCTTCGTGTGCATGTTTGTCCATCAATTCAGAAAAACATATTGGAAGTAGTCTTTGCATGAATACATGACAATCGTGACATTTCATCCCTAATAACTTTCCTTCTTGAATGTCAACGCACCTTCCAATGTTGGACGCATAGCCATCGGGAAATTTCACATCTTCTTTCAACCATTTCAACAATTTATATTTCGTATCATTTGACAATCTGAATATCGGGACTGACGCTTTACCGTCGTCACTTATATGTAACTCCCTTCGTGAGCAATATTCTTCTAGATCCTTGCGTGATTTAATATTGTCTTTCGTATTCCCCGTGACATTCAGTACTGTATTGATGATGTTATCGAAAAAATTCTTCTCTACGTGCATCACATCAAGATTATGTCGAAGTTTCAAATTTTTCCAATACGGCAAATCCCAAAATATGCTCTTCTTATACAAGTTATGAGTAATTCCATAACCATCAATTCTTGGATGATTGTTCCCTCTGCAATCTATACTCCTCGGAATACCCAAAGCAAGAAGTCGTTCATACAAAATCTCTTCGCCGGTCAAAACTGGAGGATGAGATTTCCGCACAACTACATTCCTTTTGAAATTTCTCTTGTTGCGCCGTAATGCATCATCATCAGGAAGAAAACGACGATGACAATCAAACCAACTCGTCTTTCTTCCATGTTTCAACTGAAAAGCATCTGTTTCCTCCATGCAATATGGAGCCAATCGACCATGCGTTGTCCATCCAGATAACATACTATAAGCCAGAAAATCACTTATTGTCCACATGAGAGCACCTCGCAACATAAAATTTTGTCTCCTCGAGACATCGTACGCTTGAACTCCATACCATAATTCTTTTAATTCTTGAATAAGTGATTGAAGAAATATATCCAAACTTCTTTCCGGATGATTAGGCTCGGGAATCATTATTGTTAAGAACAAATATTCCCGTTTCATGTACATATCCGGTGGTAAGTTGTAAGGTGTCACTATAACTGGCCACAATGAATAATTCTTTCCAGACATCCCAAATGGATTAAAAACATCGATACAAAGGCCTAAATAGACATTT
>CM071871.1:37594369-37607269 GCA_036759665.1 Gynandropsis gynandra | reverse complement strand
GATGTCTCTCTCCAAAAAATCATGCAATTGTCTTGACAAATATCAATCTTTTGATATGGCAATAAACCCAAAGATCTCATCATCTTCTTTGTCTCATAATAGGAGTCTACTGCATTATTATCTTCTGGCAAATAATCTCTTACTAATTGCAATATCAAATCCATGCAATTCTCAGACAAATTATTTTTCAGTCTTCAAATTCATCAAATGTGCAGATAGAGATAATTGTGATAAACCACTCCTACAACCATTATAAAGTGGATTCCTAGCACTTTCTAGCATTTCAAAAAAAACTTTTTGCTTCTTCATTTTGATCTTCTTCAATATTTTCGTTTCTTTCACGGAATACATTTTGCACCATTTCCATATAAGGGTTCATTTCTACCAAATTTTTCATTCTTGCATTTGACGCATGGACAAACCAACGTACCTATTTCTTTGTAAACTTATGATTCGTCGCCATTGTCATAAACTGTGTGACGCCTTCTATAAACTCTTTCGATACGCTTTGAGATTCTGGATCAATTCTTCTGTACATCCATTGTCTAGAATCGAAAATGTTCGATCTTGATGAAGATGCCATTATATCGCAAACACTATAGAAGATATGGGGTGAAAATACGAGAGTTGCTTATGAAAAACGGATCAATGGTTGAGAGGTTAAATAGATTATTTATACACGAATTAGGAACGGATTAGGGACTAAGAGATTAATTTTCCGAAAAATCGTCTCGAAACCGTCCCTAAAACGGTTTTTAAAGTCCTAAATTTAGGGACAATCCCAAATCCGTCTCCAAATTTGGAGACGGATGACCTGCCGTCTCCAATTTAGGCACGTATTAATATTCCGTCCCTAATTGGTCCGCATTTAGAAACGGATTAGGCACCACTCCTCTGTACCCAAATTTGGGGACGAATTAGGGACGGATTTCATTTTTCGTCCCTAATCCGTTTATAATCTGTTTCTAAATTTAGGGACGGAAATGTCGGTCCCCAAATTCCGTCCCTAATCTTGAATTTTCTAGTAGTGTAATATTTAAATCACCATAAAAACTAAACTAAAATATTTAGATACTGTTTTAAAAATAAATTGAGCTTATATTAATGATATATCACAAAATATCTGTATCATAGTTCAATATCATTATATGCAAGATTTCTGTGATTGTTGTTACATTTGAAATCTCCAATAAACAATATCAATGTAATATGTAGAACTTAAAATGACCATCGAAACACTTGTAGATCAAGAAGAAAAAGAAAAAAAGGAGACGAGTGCATGAGAATGAACAGCATGCAAGCGAAGAGAATATATGAGATCACGAAAAACATTAAATCAGTTTGAAGATTGAGAGAAGAAAGAAAAGATCTTGAACATGTTCGGATATTAAAAAAAACAATTGATAATGTAGCATTTTCGTAAAATAAAAATTTCAAAAACAACTGTTGGACTCATATATATATATATATATATATCATAGTAAACATATGTAGAACATCTTTGTCAATTTATTCTGTTAACAAAAACATCACATAGTGCATATATGATTTTAAATTAATTACTGCGAATTTGTTCTTTTTGTATATCTAACTAGATGATATCCGCGCGTTGCGCGGTTTTATAATAATTAAATTGTGTTTTTTAAATATCTTATATAATTCATTAATTCAAATATTGTTATGACATTTGACATATATATATATATATGTATCGGTCAATACAAACCTACGAATTCTAATTTTCAATGTAAAAATTTAAACTATATATTTATAAGATGTAATATGAACCAACACTGCGATTTATTCATAATATCTTTTAAATTTTAAAATGTAATTTATCGGAGAAAGTGATTGCATGTTTTGGATATTAGTTTTTCACATGATTGTTTTTCCTATCCGTACATGTATAAAATTTTAGGACTGAATTTAATTTATAACATGATTCAAAAACAATATTGAGATATATACATAATTTGGAACCTTTAAAACATACTTATGTTTGAATTTCTTGTTTCTCTTTAGATTTTAAGTGATGTAGATGTTTGTAGAATATGACGTTTGGAGTGTTAATAAATCTTATTGATACATTTACAAAGGATAATTACACAAAGACATGAGTAAAAAAGATTAATTAATAAAAGTGTTAATTTGTTTTTTAATATCGTTGATCATTATGGAAATAACGCTTGTTACGATTATGGTTGTTTTGTTGACAATCATTTGAGTAGCATTTGAACGAAAATGTATAGTACGTCCATCTCATATCAATATTTTTACGATATATTTTCTGTATTTGAGATGGTTCAAGTAAGATGAACAAATGATTGTTGAAGAAATAAAATATGTTAATGGAGCAACAATATTTAATACTGTCATATTTAATAACAATGAATTTTATTTTTTTTATCAGAGTTAGGTAGCTGTAAATTTGATTCTTGCATAGAGATTAGAAGTCCAACAATATCACAACTTAGAAAAATCAATTAGATAAGTTTAGTGGAAAATAACTAACATTACTAATTCATTAAAAAGTATTACCTGATAAAATTTCTTTGTGGTCAACCAATCCAACCAATGTTCGATATAAACACGTCCTGAGTTTATAAGTATCTTATATTTCAGGCTCGTCCCTATAATTCATTCAACAACCTTGTTTTCAAATCAAGTGATTTCTCCATGTGCATCTTGATTTGCACTATCTCTGGATCAATTCATATTTTTCCTAGGGAAATACATAGGAGTCTTAAATCATTTTCATTTATTGCGAGCATTGACCATGACCTTTAATATCATAATCTATGCCCCCAAACACAAATATATATATATATATATATTTTTGAAAATAAGGTTCTAACCAACATTATGAAGAGCAGGTTGTGAAGATTATGGTTAATAATTCAAGGATAATCAAGAGCAGTTACGTGTCCTATATCTTCATTGACGATGTTTCGTAGAAAAATAAGACTTTCAAATTTATGCACTTTCTACTAATGCTCAGATTTTGATACTATATCATGATGTATCAAAAGATAATATTTGGATAAGATGAAATAATAAAGTGAAGACGAATTTTGATGAAGGAAAAAAAATTGTGAGAAGAATAAATATTGTTGATGAACGATTATGTTATAAAATGCATTACAATATTATTTAAAGTCATATTAATTACTATTTTATTTGCATACTGTAAAAATCAAACGCATAATTTCAAAGTAAAGGAACAAAAGAACAAAACATCAAAACCTACACTTAGAAGAAGGCTTTAAAGAATACATCATCAACATGGTTCTTTCCAACTCAAGAAACTTCAATAGTAAGAGGAATATGTGTAAAGCCAATAGTAGTAGGCGCTCACGTTAACTACTACTGCTTGGATTGAAGCAAACGATTGTGGGGATGATAAATCGGAGGTGTTTATGTGATATGTTGAATCGCTTCCTTGCATATCCTTGTCATGGTTTCCGCATGACCATAAACTTGAAGAGAAATTCGTGGCGTTTGAGTGAGGTTACAATTATATTGTTGATGAAATGAGGGAGTTATAGAGTAGTACCTCGGTTGGGACGTCAATTTCTTTGCCCACAACTCTCATTTTGGCAAGACCTTTCTGGTAATTTTTTCCTCCTTGCCTCATATTCATCTCAATGGTATAGGTTATAAAGAGGTTATCAATTCTATTTGTACCTTCTCCTTAAGAATGCGAATAATGCCATTGAAGGTAAGTTATCATTTTTATCTCTACGAGCTTTTGTATGGAAGAACACGTTTCAAAGGTTACAACAACGATGAGATGTTGGCTAACGTAGAAGATAAAGAGAATCATGGCAAATGACAAGGAGACTTGTGTAAACGGATCGGAGCTATGTCGAAGAGATACAACTACAAAACCGTCTGCTAAATCAAGGAAACGGTGATGGAACTTACATGTTGTGCATAAATAGTGAATGATAAGATCTAGTTCAGAAGATTTTGACTTTGATTCTATTATTTGGCTCCCAGTTAAGAAATTGATCATTGACAAAGACCAAAACACAAGAAATTCATTCATTAGCCAATCATCCCAAATAAAAACGGCCTTCCTAAAGCCTTGACTCCTTCTCCAACTCTCTCCTTATTTTTCCTGCATCTTGACTCATTCTCCAACTCCTTTGTTTTGCCTGCATCCACTTCTTCTTCATGTCTTCAGCCTTGCTAAAGGTATCAACAACTATATCCACATCATTCATCATTCTCAAGAAGATCGAGTAAAACAGGGACAACATAGACGTCATAGATTCTAATCCTTGAGGCGTGTCTCAGGTAGAGTTGTAAAGTTCATGAGTTTGAGTTGGCATAAAAGTGTTGTCATCTATTAGAATCATGCACACAAATTACTTGCATCATAATGCATATAATATGTAGCATACTTTTTAAATTGCATAAATTATAATATGATGTTTAACTATTATAAAAGTTTTTTGGAAATACAATGTTTGGAGCAAAAGTACTTCTCTAAAAATTCCAGAGAAGGTAAATCATATTTCATCCTCAGTAACGAGCCATTTACAATCTCTTTTTAAACCCTAGCATGATGCTCAAATTTTGTCACGGATGAGTGTATCCTTTTTCGCATGGAGCATGATTTCTAGCCGAAGCATAAAGGAATCTATGTTTTCATGTTCTATTAAACTTAACCCTAATACCTAAAGCTAAACCCAACCTTAAAAATGACACCAAAACCAAACCCTAACACTTGAAATCAAAACATAGCCTGAAAATTACCTTAATAAATGAACAAAAACTAATCCGATACCCAGAAACACAAACAAAGATATGAGCAAAATCTGAACCGTAATCAGAAAAAAAAACGAAGAAACAAACAAAATTCAAAACAAAAACAATAACCCGAACCAAAATTTAACCCCAAGTCACCGAATCCCCAAAAAAAAACAAAATCCGAAACAAAAACCCGAACCGAAACGAACCCAAAGTCGGATCTAAACCAAATCCAAATCGGCAAACGTAAGAGATAATACATGTTATTGGCCGGAGATCGTCATCAAATGAAGCAAACATAACTGATGTGGAGGCCAATTCCAAAATCAAGAGACAACTACAATAACTACCTATAGAGTAACAATAATTGATGTGGAGGTCAATTTCAACGGAAATCCACATCTACAATACACTATCTACAGAAAGAAAAATAAACAAAAGCTACACAGAGTTTATTTGATCAAGATAAACAAACTGTTTAGCCATAATAGAATCAGAAATTGTTGTTGCATCATCGTGCACTCTACCATAGTCCATATACACAGTTCCATCTGCATAATTGAGCTCCTCTAACCGATGAGTCACCCACAATGCTGCAACATCTCTTGGTTTATTTGCATTCAGTAGATCTTTCACCGCCTTGATCACTCCCATCAAGGCAAACCAGGAAAAATAGAATCATCACTCAATACAATAGTAAATCTTTTGCTCAGCTACTTGCATGCTAATACATTTTCCAGATTTTATGTATTCGTCAGTTTTTTTTTCTCAAATGTGACACATCCCCATGTCAATTGTCCATGGTACATTATAAGGTGAGAAGATTCAACATAAAAAGTTGAGAAATATGGTCCAAGATGTTAAGGTTTTCGAATAATTAGGTCCTCACAAGAAATCCATTCATTAGCCAATCATCCCGAATACAAAGGGTCCTAAAACAATACACTTGAAACAGAGATTATTGATGCCAACCTTATCCAAATAGTTTAAGCAATAAAAAACTCATTCTCTGTTCACCATGAAGGTATGGTCATCCATTTCGATCTTTGGAGAGCCCCTGAAGCATAATTACATACAAATCAACACAATGTATAAAACGCAGCAACAACAGATACAATAATGATTCACGAAAAAGATAAACACAACCAAATCGATAAAAGAAGAAGATAAAAGGCATCATGAAAAACGACAATGAGACTTATCTGGAACGGTTCAGAGCTTGAATCCTCGGAATTGCATCCCATTTTGACGGGGTTGCGATTTCAGCTTGGCGACGATGACGAATCACTCCTTTTTAATTCTTTTCCATCAGCGACGAATCTTTGGAATCACAATCCCAAATTTGATGGTTGCACCTTATTCTGGCCAATACCCAAATCCATGTGACGAACCCTTTTCTTAGTTGCAAAAGGCTGGGTTACCGATCAAATATGACGAATGTAGAATTAATTTAAGGAGAGGGGGAGGAATAGATTCGATCGTTCCAACTTCTTAGGTCGATTTAAGCATGTATTACGATAGATATTGAAGATTTTGAGGGGAGGTACAATGAATTTAAGGGGAGGAAGGAACAGATGAATAAACTGGTGTGAATAAGAAACTTTCAACAAACAATGTGAATATAATGGTTGAGGTTTTTTTACTTCTCTGGGGATGTGGCAGCACCAGAGAAGAGAAAAAAATCTTCACTCTTATATATATATATATATATATATATAATTGCATTATGTAAGACTATATGAATAATTTATATTACTCTAAAAAAGAATATAAATATCTATATATCACATAATGTATTTCTTTGTTTTAAATTATATTACATATGGTTTTATATTTATGTCATATATATATACACATAAATAAATTTGTTTGAATATATTAATTTGATTTAGATTACATATAACATTTTTGTACTCTATTTTCAATATTTATGCACTATTATTCGTTTCCACGTAAGATGATATTCACAATATATCATCCAAATCGATAAACTTTCAATCAAATATTGTGACATAAAAAAATATGATCACCCCTGTATCACGCGGGTTCAAATCCTAATAAATATCCCAAAACAATGTTAGTTTATTTATTGGATCAAAATTTATATAAAACGAAGTCAATTTATTTATTTAAAAAATTATATATAAATGCTCTACAAATGATAGAGTGAAAATGCTCTTTTGGTTGACTATATTGATAAAAAAATCATTAATCAAGAGACATAATTTTGAAAAACGTAACAATATTACTGGAAAAAAATGGATTGTGGATGACTAAATTCGTCTAGAACATCAAATAGTAACCGATTCTGGACAGACCTTATCCGTCCGCAAACCAACATATGTTAATAGAATATGTCCATAATTTATTCGAAATTACGGACGAATAATCAATCTACAAATCTATTTGGAAAAAACATGCTGATGGACATCCTCAAAGCCATTTGGAAACCCGGTCGATTTACGAACAACATATTCCGCTCGGGAATACGTTAGGAAATTCTATTGGAATCTATTGGAAATTCTATTAGGACATCTGTTGGAAAAGTCTATCGAGAAATCCCATCGAAAAATTTTATCGGGATTAATGTACAAAATCCACAAGAAATTACTTTCATAAACCAAATGGAGATCGTCGATATAAGACCTTTCTGAATGGATTGCGTTCTTAAAAGACATAAATTACTTATTTATTGTCTTATCCATGTAAAATAATATATTTCTTTTGATTCTTAAAGTTGATATTCATTTATTTTTATTTATATGTTTTTAGGATTGTAGGGTTGATTTAGATGCAGCAACGTGTTTTATCAACCCGATTATAGATCTAGTCATGTTTAACGAATAGTTTTTCGGGGTTTCAACATCGAACAAAATTAGAAACGATTTCGTAGTACCTTTCGTGTTGAACATGTGATAGTCGGATGCAAGGCTTGATGATGCAAGCCCTCTACGCGTATCCACGCCGAGATCGGATCTGCTTTGATGCGAAATTTGGGAAGAACGAAAAAAACTGTTTTTCGTTCTTCGGTTTTCTTTTTGACGGCTAGGGTTTTAGTTTTAGAATAATCTGATAACGAAAACTCGTTTTCATTTATTTATAATTATTAAATTTTTAATAATTACGACTTAAACCCAAACAATTGAAAAATATTACATAAATGGCATAATACTTTCAATCTCCCACTTGCCTTTACGTAATATCTCATATAGTCGAAGTACATGTATCTCCATACACATACTTGCCTGTACATCTTATGTACTATCCCCAAAAGAAAAACAAATACAATTATATTCTTCGGTGCTAGCGGATGAATATAATTGCATTCCACACTGATTGTCACTAAACCGGTAGTTAATTAGTCTTACTAATTAACTAATCGAGGTTGGCGTCTAGCAACACTCCTCAATGACCAGATAGTGTGAACTAACATCCTTACTCTGTAGAACCATGGTAGAAGGATAATATTATTATTTCCCTCCGTCTTTACAGCTCCGGATAATCCTAGGACATGGTCTAACTGTCAAGTCCTAATAGATTATCAACTATGTTTCATGCCTAACATAACTGAATGGTGAATGATCGCAAGAAAGTTTTTTCTTCTCTCATTCAAATGCCCTGACCAAGGTCTTTTCAGTCATTATGTTGCTGACAACATAGAGCTCAAACTCTTTACCCAGAGTTGACGGATTCCATCTTGATCAATCACTAACTGCACAACCATCTAATCATTCCCAATATCCTTTCAACTTACATCCCAAGACATAAGGTGTTGCCATTTTATTTATTCATAAGTGTTCAAAATACATGACATAAAAATAGCTCTTAAATAGCTACAACAATTGTACTATTCCTAGAACTAATTCCAGCATGTCATGCTCTTCAATCCAATCTTCAACTTGTGCTTTTCAAACTCATTTGAACCAAGCGCCTTTGTGAGTGGATCTGCTGCATTCTCTTTTCCTTCTACCCTCTGGATTTGAACGTCCCCACGCTCAACGATTTCCCTTATTAGACGGTACTTCCGCAGAACATGTTTTGATCTTTTATGAGATATTGGTTCCTTCGCCTGGGCTATTGCCCCGGTATTATCACATAATAAAGGAACTGGTTCCTTTATCGAAGGTACCACACCAAGTTCAGTTATGAACTTTCTCATCCAGACCGCTTCTTTAGCAGCTTCACAAGCAGCTATGTATTCTGCTCCAGTAATCGAATCAGCTACAGTAGCTTGTTTGGAACTTTTTCAACACACTACACCCCCATTGAGGCAAAAGACATACCCCGATGTCGATCTGCTATCATCCTTATCGAACATAAAGCTAGCATCGGCGAACCCTTCTAACTCCAAGTTACAATCTCCATAAACGAGGAATTGGTCTCTAGTCCTTCTCAAGTACTTGAGAATGGTTTTCACCAATTTCCAATGTTCCTCACCGGGATCTGTCTGATGCTGACTCGCTACACTTAGCACAAAGGCTACATCAGGCCTCGTACATGTCATGGAATACATGATGGCTCCCACTACACTAGCGTATGGGATCCTACTCATGCGTTCTCTCTCTTCTTGTGTCTGAGGACAATCCTCTTTGGAGAGAGTAATTCCAGTGCCTATCGGTAGATAGCCTCTCTTGGAATTTTCCATGTTATACCTCTTCATGATGATATCAATGTACTGGGACTGTGAACCTCCTTGATCTATCTCTATAGATCTTTATCCCCATAATATAGGTTGCGTCTCCCAGATCTTTCATGGAGAACTGTTCGGATAACCAAAACTTCGTCTCTTGCAACGCCGGAATATCATTTCCCATGAGCAATATGTCATCCACATAAAGTACAAGGAAGACAACCGCGCTCCCACTAAACTTCTTGTACACACAAGGCTCTTCTTCGCATCTAACAAAGTTGAACTCTTCAACTGCCTTGTTAAAGCGAATGATCCAGGTTTGAGAAGCTTGCTTGAGTCCATAAATAGACCTCTAAAGCTTGCATACAATATGACTTTGAGTTGGCGACGTAAAACCCTCAGGTTGAGTTATGAATACTTCTTCCTGGAGCTCTCCGTTAAGGAAAGCTGTTTTCACGTCCATCTGCCAAATCTCATAGTCATGGAATGCCGCTATCGCAAGCAGAATCTGAACAGATTTGAGCATTGCCACAGGGGAGAACGTTTCTTCATAGTCAATCCCTTCTCGTTGACTATACCCCTTGGAAACTAGACCAGCTTTATAGGTCTCTACCTGCCCGTCTGCTCCAATCTTCCTCTTGTAAACCCATTTACAACCTATCGGTCTGGAAGCCTGTGAAGAATCAACAAAAGTCCATACTTTGTTGATCTTTATAGATTCCATCTCAGATTCCATGGCTTTCCACCATTTCTTAGAATATGGGCCTTGTATAGCCTCTTGGAAACTCAACGGGTCGTCATCTCTATGACCGACCATATCCTCTTGCACCATCAGATTAAGTCTGTTAGGTGCACGTCGAGAACGTGTTGACCTTTTCAAGAAAGCCTGTGTAGCAGGTTCAACCTGCACTAGGATATCTTGTTGGGTTTGTTCCTGAACAGGTTCCTGAACGGGCACTCTCACTTCAACATTTGAAGATGAGGCGCTGGAGCCTAACAACATATCTCCCAGCCAAGATTGCTCATTTGACATCTCATGTCTATGAGCTTGCGTTGGTTCGTCGGGTTCTTAAGTCTCGTCAAGAACTACTTTCCCACCATGAATTCCTTTATCAAGGAATTCCCTTTCAAGAAAGGTTGTCGTTCTGGCCACAAACACTTTGTGCTCAGACGGGTGGTAGAAATAAACTCTTTTCTTCTCTCATTCAAATGCCTTGGCCAAGGTCTTTTCAGTCATTATATTGCTGACAACATAGAGCTCCAACTCTTTACCTAGAGTTGACGGATTCCATCTTGATCAATCACTAACTGCACAAGCATCTAACCATTCCCAATATCCTTTCAACTTACATCCCAAGACGTAAGGTGTCCAGAATCAAAGAATGGTAGTTAACTTATCAGTTACCATGTTGATCTCAGGTCTAAGGAAATCATAATATTCTAATCCTTCCAGAGAAATTCCTATTGACGGTTCAATGGTAAATTGTCTGGCTGAAGTCTCTTAACGAAGGCTGGACACCCCCAAACCTTGATGTGTCTTAGGTTTGTCTTACGTCCTTTGCATATCTCATATGGTGTCTTCGAGACTGCTTTTGTGGGAACTTTGTTTAGCAGATAGGCAAATGTTTCTAAAGCATAGCCCCATAAGATCATTGGAAGATCAGTGAACTTCATCATGGATCTCACCATATCTGATAAGGTTCGATTTCTCCGTTCAGATACACCATTATGTTGTGGTGTTTCGGGAGAATTCCACTGAGACAAAATCCCATTTTTCCTTAGATAATCAAGAAAATCATGACTCAGATATTCTCCACCTCGGTCAGACCTCATCATCTTGATGGTCTTTCTAGTTTGTTTCTCCACTTCACTGCGAAATCTCTTGAAAATTTCAAAAGATTCAGACTTGTGTTTCATAAGATACACATATCCATATCTAGACATATCGTCAATGAAAGTTATGAAATAAGAATATCCTCCTCTGACTTTCATAGGTCCACATACATCTGTATGTATGAGTCCTAGAAGTTCAGTAATAAGAATATCCTCCTCTGACTTTCATAGGTCCACATACATCTGTATGTATGAGTCCTAGAAGTTCAGTAGCTCTATCTCCGATTCCAGTAAACGGAGATTTGGTCATTTTTCCAGTGAGACAAGATTCACAAGTTGCATATGGTTCATAATCATATTGACCAAGAAGACCTTCTTGATGCAACTTGTTTATCCTTTTCTCGCCTATATGACCAAGTCTACAATGTCAAAGGAAAGTCTGATTCACTGAATCATCTTTCTTTCTCATGGCCCGAAACGTGCATGTGAATTTGTTCTACATTAACATCAGGTAAGATATATAGTCCTTGTTGCAAATAACCATTCACACACAAATCATCACTATGATAAATAGAGCAAATGTTATTACTAAAAACTGTTCGAAATCCACGTCTATCAAGCATAGAAATAGAAATTATGTTCGAAACAAATTTAGGAACATAATAACAGTCGTCTAACAACAAGGTCTTGTCCACAGGCATAACAAGGGAAATTGATCCTACGGCTAGAGCAGCAACACTTGCGCCATTTCCAACCTTCAGACTGAACTCTCCCTTCCTGAACCTCCTACTGATCCTCAGCCCTTGCAACATATTACGGACGTTAAAATTGCTACCGGTATCCAATACCCATCTAGACGAATCAATAGTAGTTAAGGAAATCATGAAAACATTTTCCATGAGAATCTTACATGGCTTCTTGCCCTTCAGAGACTGCAGGTATTCTTTGCAGTTCCTCTTCCAATGCCCCTTCTTCTTGCAGAAGAAGCACTCAGCATCAGCTTGGTCAGACTTGCCCCTTTTGCCCTTAGGTATGGTCACACCACCCTTGGGCCCATGGAGCTTCTTCTTGGGCTTTTTGTTGCTCTTGCCCTTCTTGGAAGAAGAGTCGACCATCATTACGGCACTAAATCCCTTAGATGTCTCGGACATTGACTGACTTTCATAGTCAAACAGTTAGTTCAGCATCTCATGCAGATCCATGTCCATCTTGTTCATGTTAAAGTTAACAATTAACAGAGAGAACGTCTCAGAAAATGACTGCAAGATCAGATCTTGAGATAACTCTTTACCCAATGTGCACCCCAGCTTCACAAGTTGTTCAATAAGACTGATCATTTTACGAACATGGGGCCCCACCGGAGAGTTCACAGACAATCTGGACTTGAATAGAGCCTTCGACAACTGATATCTTGCCGTTCTACTCTGTGCACCGTACATCTTCTTAAGATGTGCAATGATAACAGCAGGATCCATATCCTCATGCTCGCGCTGGAGTTCTAAACTCATTGAGGCTAGGATGATACACTTTGCAGTGTCAAGGTCATCATTTTGCTTTGTCCAAGCTAGCAAGCCATCCGCATCATCATCAGCAGGTTCCTTGATAGGATTCTCGATCGAATCGAGTATCTTCTCCTGCTTGAGGACGATCTTAAGGTTGCGGTACCAATCATCGAAATTTTC
>CM071871.1:37562080-37587358 GCA_036759665.1 Gynandropsis gynandra | reverse complement strand
TGTGATACCACTGTTAGGATCAGACGTGGATAAATAAATGTTAGACAACAACGCAGAGACGAGAAAAATATAAAAATGGGGCAATTTTATTTTATGTGGTTCGCAAAAATGCCTACGTCTAGGGGCGAATAATTTCTACTCGTATCATTTTAAGGCTATATAAGCAAATTATGTGTCTAGGCTCAGGGATATAATAGGTGTGGAAAACGGGTGTGGTTTTAGCAACAGGAAAGAAGCTTCATCTTCAAGTAATTCAATAGATTCATTGAGGGTCATTTTATGTGATCCTACTACGTAAGTACTTCTTGGCTTGATTGCTGGTTTTCTTTTGAAGTGCTAAAGCTCAATTTTGAGTTTACGTGAATCAATTCTTCGCTTTTAAGATATGGTGTGTTAAATGATTCAATATCATGCGAGATATTCTTAATCTAGTGATTTTAACTTTTGATCCTCTCTGTATGTCCGTGTATGGGTCCACATTGTACTTAGTTTGCATCATTGTGCTATCATGGACTGGAATTGGATGTCGTATGATACTCATGAAATGAAAAGGGTCATTTTATTTCTTAATTGAAAAACTTAATTTTATATTTCGATAGTTTGTGAATTTTTTATGTTTTAAAAGTTTTTGGCTTCTTTTCGTCTTACCTCGGTGAGAAGTAACAATGGTTTTTCTTTATTTTGTGTTAAAACCCTTGGATTTGTTTTGATCTGTTTGATTTTATCAAGCTTTTGGGTGAAGTATAATTTTGTCTTGCAAATATCAATGGCATTGTAATGGAAGATGCTATGATTCTGCCTTGTGGACACTCTTTTGGAATTGGAGGGATAAAACAAGTTAAACAGATGGTTTGTTTCTTTCTTAAATCACAATGATTTTGGTTCTTGCATGCATATTATTATTATTATTATTATTATTGTTGTTGTTGTTGTTGCTGTTGCTGTTGCTGTTGCTGTTGCTGTTGCTGTTGCTGTTGTTACTATTACTATTATTATTTTTATTTTTATTTTTATTTTTATTATTATTATTATTATTATTATTATCATTATTATTATCATTATTATTATTATTGCCTTTTATTATCCATCATCTGGTGATGTTCTGTGAGAATGCTTGATGCACTTGTTCACAGCCAGTTTCAGAAGATTCCATTACTCCGAATCAAAGTGAGTAATCTTTCGTTTCACGATTTGAAATTTTGGGTAGTCTGAAAGAAGTTTTTTTCAACATGCTCAGCGTCTATCGTAGATGCCACGACGATAAAATGTTGTTTTGAAACCCAACTTACAACATAATTAGGAAGAGTAAACACGTATTCTGTGGTGCATTTGCTTTTATCGAGGTCACCGAAATAGTCTGAATCGACATACCCAGTAATAGTCAAGTCTGATCCTCCATAAACAATGCAACATTTGTGGTACCCTTGACGTATCTCAATATACTCTTTACAACACTCCAATGCTCAATTCCAGGTTTTTCCATATATCGACTAACCGCTCCCACTGCTTGTGCAATGTCCGGTCTGGTGCATAACATGGAAAACATCAAACTGCCCGTTGTTGATGCATACGGTACTCGAGACATCTCCATCCTCTTTTCTTCTGTGTTAGGACTCATCTTTGAGGATAACTTGAAATTAATAAGAATATGGGTAGAGATTGGCTTAGAATCTTGCATGTTGAAACACACAAGATTCATTAATATAGTTCTTTTGTGAAAGCCAAATCTTTCTATTATTCTTGTCTCGGTGAATTTGCATCCTCAGAATCTTGTTTGTTTGGCCCACGTCTTTCATTTCAAACTCCCTAGCCAATTGAGCCTTCAATTCTTTGATACGATCATTGTTGTGGCATGCCACCAACATGTCGTCAACATACAACAGTAAAATGATGAAATCATCATCACCAAATCTCTTGTTGTACGCATAAGGATTTGCATTCAGTTTGTTGTATCCGAGGCTCACAATGAAAGAATCAAATCTCTTATACCAACATCTCGGCGCTTGTTTGAGATCGTATAATGATTTGTTTAGCCTGAAAACCAAGTTCTCTTTTCATTTGTTTGAAAATCCTTCTCGTTGGAGCATATAAATTTCTCAAGTTCTCCATGAACAAATGCTATTTTAACATCTAAGTGCTCAAGGTGAATATCCAATGTAGCACACATTGTCAGGACAACTCTAACTATTGTTTCTTCGGTGTTATACATCGCATATACAGTACATCCAAACATATGAAGGTTGGAATAATTATTTGGTTTTTCTATCCACACCTTCATAGGTGTCTTTAAATCAATTGCGGTTGATGATGAAGGATTGATCACATAACATGCGGTCGCAACTGCTTCGGCCCAAAATGTGTTTGTCAAGTTGGTAGTTCTCAACATAGCCCTTGTTCTTTCCAAAAGGATTTTATTCATCCGCTCTGCTACATCATTTTATTGAGGTGTGTATGCCACTGTGAACTGTCTTTTGATTCTCTCTTGTTGACAGAACCGATTAAACTCATCGCCAGTATATTTTCCTCCACTGTCTGACCTCAAGCTTCTGATCCTTTTTTTCGGATTCAAGCTCAATTTGTGCTTTGAATATTTTGAAAACTTCAAACACATCTGATTTCTTCTTGATAGCGTAAACCCAACATCTTCTGGAGTAGTCATCAATGAAAGATACAAAGTATCTTGCACCTCCTAGTAACATCTCCGATGTTTGCCAAACATCAGAATGAACGAGATCCAAGATAGCCTTACTTCTAGCAGTTGAACTGCTGAATTTCGATCTGTGTTGCTTACTTATAACATTATGCTCACAAAAGGATAATGTGACCTTTTTGAGCCCTGAGCGAAGATCTCGATCTACAAGAATCTTCAAGCCTCGTTTCGACATGTGATCCAGTTTTTGGTGCCACAACATCGTTGAGTTCGCCGTTGAACCTTATTCTGCGACATTTGCTTCTCCTTCCCGTAGTGTATTTACTTTAAGCATGTACAGATTTGATGCTATCTTTTTAGCTTTCAGCACGACCAGTGCATCCATGACAATTTTCATGATCCCATTTTCCATATAGGTCTTGCACCCTATGCCATCTAATTGTCCAACAGATAATAGATTTTTTATAAAGCTTTCCACGTATCGTACCCTTGAATGGTTTGAACTATACCATCTTCAGCTTTCTTTTTGATAGTACTAATGCTAGAAATATTCAAACATGATCATTTCCTATAAACACAGATTCTCCTAAGATATGTTCATAATCATGGAACCATTCTCTCCGAGAGGTCATATGCCATGACGCTCCTGAATCCAGAAGCCATACATCTGAGAAACTTTGTCTGTCTTCAGTAACCGTGGTTACCTCGCTGTACAACACTTCTCCATTATGGGCATTTGCAACGTTGCCTTGAAGCTTTGTTGCTTTCTCTCCATTTTTATTATAATGCCGACATTGTTTCTTCGTATGACCTTTCTTTCCGCAGTGAAAGCATTTAATAACCTTCTTACTGTTAGACAATAGGGTAAGTGGAGATTTTATATGGTTCGACAAGGTGTTTACGTTCACGGACAAATAATAGAAGATTTTTATTGATTCTAAAAAAATTGTAACACTTCTTTCAAATTGCAAAGAGAAAACATTGATATTTCTTCCTGATAATTTAAAAAAAAATTCTATCAAATAATGAAGAGAAAATACCTAAAAAGTAAGAAAAATTATATGTTTTTCTATTTTTTTCTTCTGTTGTGTGTGATATCCTTCAGAGGTGAAAACACCTTGTATATATAAGGAAATTTTGGAGAAAAATTCAACACTTGTGGGGCCACACAAAGTTAAATTTTTCTTCAAATGGTGCCTAATTTCATTATCCTTTATTTTTTTGTTGACCACTTCAAGTGGTTTTGCTCACTTTTCATTCTTCCACTCAAAATGAGTTTTGTTATATTCATTCTTCCTTTCCACTTTACCTTTATCAAGTTCATGTTTCCGTTAGATCCATAGAAGATCGACACCAAATAAATTATCTACCATTTACTGGTTTCATCAACATATTTGCCATGTTTCCTCTGTATGGATTTTCTTAATATCCGCGATGCATTCCTCTACTTTTTCCCGAACAAAATGATATTGGATAAAATGTTGGATTTTTGCAAGATGCAAGGCGCTCTGACTATCACAAAACATGACAATATTATCTTGTTTATGACTAAGCTCCTCCATCAATATTTGTAACCAAATTGCCTCTTTGTTGCCTTGTGTAGCCGCAACATACTCAGCCTCTATCGTGGATGTCGCAACGATAGACTGTCGTTTTGAAACATAGCTTACAACACCGTTAGCAAGAGTAATCACATATTCAGTGGTGGATTTGCTTTTTTGAGATCACCGAAATAGTCCGAATCGATATACCCATTAATAGTCAAGTCTGATCCTCCATAACACAATGCCACATTTGTGGTACCCTTGAGGTACCTCAATATCCTCTTTACAACACTCCAATACTCAATTCTAGGTTTTGCCATATATCGACTAACCGATCCCACTACTTCTGCAATGTCTGGTCTGGTACATACCATGGCAACATTAAACTTCCCTTTACTGATGCATTCGGTATTCGAGACATCTTCATCCTCTCTTCTTCCGTGTTAGGACTCATATCAGAGGATAACTTAAAATTAATAGAAAGAGGGATAGAGATTGGCTTACAATCTTGCATGTTGAAACGACGCAAGATTTTACTAATATAGTTCTTTTGTGAAAGCCAAATCTTCCTATTATTTCTAACTTGGTGAATTTGCATCTCTAGAATCTTGTTAGCTTGGTCCAAGTCTTTCATTTCAAACTCCCTAGCCATTTGGCCTTCAATTATTTGATACGATCATTGTTGGGGCCTACTACCAACATGTCGTCAACATACAACAACAAAATGATGAAATCATCATCACCAAATCTCTTGTGCTACGCACAAGGATCTGTATTCAGTCTGTTGTATCCGAAGCTCACTATGAAAGAATCAAATCTCTTATACCAATATCTCGGCACATGTCTAAGACCGTATAGAGATTTGTTTAGCCTACAAACCAAGTTCTATTTTCCTTTGTTTGAAAATCCTTCTAGCTGGAGCATATAAATTTCTTCTTCAAGTTCTCAATGAGAAAATGCACTTTTAACATCTAACTGCTCAAGGTGAATATCCAATGTATCACATATTTCTAGGACAACTGTTGTGAGTCAAACAACATGTGAGAATATTTCATTGAAATCGATCCTTTTCTTCTAAGAAAATTATTTTACCACCAACCTTGCACCCTCAACAATAAAGACATTATGCCATAATAGTTTTCTCCTCTCTCGATGTGAACATCAGAGCTATGTTTTCAAAATCTCATTTGGCCAGGACTCTTCAATATCTTCAGAAGAACAAGGAACTTGTTGTTCCGTTCGATTTTCAACATCCCATCGTCTCTGGTATTTTCATAGAGCTGCTGTCATTTTTCATCTTTTCTTCTGTAAATACAATATTTCTGCTGATAATAACCTTATGGATAATGGGATCCCATAGGCGATACCTCTTCGCATCATCAATATACCCTAAAAGACACTTTCTGGATTTCAGATCCAGTTTAGTTGTTTCTTGGGTGTTATACATCGTATATACAGTACATCCAAGCATATGAAGGTTGGAATAGTCATCTGGCTTTTCTATCCACATCTCCATAGGTGTCTTTAAATCAATTGCGGTTGATGGTGACCGATTGATCACATAACATATGGTCACAACTGCTTCGACCCAAAATGTGTTTGCCAAACCGGTAGTTCTCAACATAGCCTTTGTATTTTCCAACATGGTTCTATTTATCCGCTCTGCTACACTATTTTGTTGAGGTGTGTATGCCACCGTGAATTATCTTTTGATTCCCTCTTGTTGACAGAACCGATTAAACTCATCGCCACTATATTCGTCTCCATTGTTTGACCTTAAGCCTTTGATCCTTTTTTCGGATTCAAGCTCGATTCGTGCTTTGAATATTTTGAAAACTTCAAACATATCTGATTTCTTCTTGATAGGGTACACCCAACATTTCCTGGAGTAGTCATCAATGAAAGATACAATGTATCTCGCACCTCCTAGGGATATCTCCAGTGCTTGCCAAACATCAGAATGAACCAGATCCAGATAACCTTGCTTCTAGTAGTTAAACTAAAAAAGTTGGATTTGTGCTGCTTACTTATAACACAATGCTGATAAAACGATAATGTGACCTTTTTTAGCCTCGAGAGAAAACCTCGATCTGCAAGAATCTTCAAGCCTCGTTCAAACATGTGATCCAGTTTTTGGTGCCACAACATCGTTGAGTCCGCTGTTGAACTTGATTCTTCGATATTTGCTTCTCCTTTTCGTAGTGTATTTCCTTTAAGCATGTACATATTTGATGCTATCTTTTTAGCTTTCAACCCATCCATGAAAATTGTCATGATCCTATTTTCCACATAGGTCTAGCACTCTATGCCATCTAATTGTCCATCCGATAATAAATTTTGTCAAGCCTATCATGTATCGTACCCCTTGAATGGTTCGAACTATACCATCTTCAGTTTTCACTTTGATGGTACCAAGGCCAGCGATATTCAAAACATGACCATTCTCCATAAACATAGATCTTCCTGAGATAGGTTCATAATCATGGAACCATTCTCTCCGAGAGGTCATATTCCATGACGCTCCTGAATCCAGAAGCCATACATTTGAGAAATTTTGTCTGCCTTCAATACCGTGGTTACCTCACTATACAACACTGCTCCATTATGGGTATTTGCAACGTTGACTTGAGGCTTTGCTGCTTTCTCTCCATTTTTATTATAATGCCAACATTGCTTCTTCATATGACATTTCTTTCTACAGTGAAAGCATTTGAAGACCTTCATACTCCCTGTCTTTGATTTTTCAGCATGTTGACTCTCACTTGAACCATGTTTCGTTGATTTCCCTTTGATCACCGCTAAGGCCTCTGCTTGTTACGAGTCTACCAATATGTCCTACTTGTATTTGCACCTTCGTTCTTCTTCTAGAACATTAGTTACAACATAGTCAAAGACTATATAGTATGTGAAAATATTGCTAGTCATGTTCACGATGAGTGAATCATACGAATCTGGTAAACTTTGGAGTAAGATCTCATCATGCTCTTTTCATCTGTTTTGTAACTCATTTAGGATATTTTCGAAAATTGCATATTGAGCGTACTTATATGCTATGTCATGGAAGTAAATTTCGACATTCGGAGAGTGTACAATCTTCTTTTCAAGAAGATCTTGTTATGAAATGACTTTGTCTCATATAGCTTTGAGAAATACTCCTATATTTTCTTTGGAGTCTCCAACTCTTCTACACTATTGAGTATGTAATCGACAACTAGACCAAGGTGCAAATTGGTGATGGCACTTTAATTTATAATGTTCCAATGGTCATCAGCCATACCACTCGGCCTTTTCTCAATAGCTGCCAAACAACCATCTTTCATCAAAACAACCCTCATTTTTGTTTTCATATCGAGAAATTATTTCCGCTGAACTTCTCTATCTCGTACAGTATTGACATTTTATCAGTATTTATCTCACTATATCAATCGTCGTATGAACAACATGTATTAAACCAGAGCTGTGATACCACTGTTAGGATCAGACGTGGATAAATAAATGTTAGACAACAACGCAGAGACGAGAAAAATATAAAAATGGGGCAATTTTATTTTACGTGGTTCGCAAAAATGCCTACGTCTAGGGGCGAATAATTTCTACTCGTATCATTTTAAGGCTATATAAGCAAATTATGTGTCTAGGCTCAGGGATATAATAGGTGTGGAAAACGGGTGTGGTTTTAGCAACAGGAAAGAAGCTTCATCTTCAAGTAATTCAGTGGATTCATTGAGGGTCATTTTATGTGATCCTACTACGTAAGTACTTTTTGGCTTGATTGCTGGTTTTCTTTTGAAGTGCTAAAGCTCAATTTTGAGTTTACGTGAATCAATTCTTCGCTTTTAAGATATGGTGTGTTAAATGATTCAATATCATGCGGGATATTCTTAATCTAGTGATTTTAACTTTTGATCCTCTCTGTATGTCCGTGTATGGGTCCACATTGTACTTAGTTTGCATCATTGTGCTATCATGGACTGGAATTGGATGTCGTATGATACTCATGAAATGAAAAGGGTCATTTTATTTCTATTATTATTATTATTATTATTATTATTATTATTATTATTATTATTATTATTATTATTATTATTATTATTATTATTATTATTATTATTATTATTATTATTATTATTATTATTATTATTATTATTATTATTATTATTATTATTATTATTATTATTATTATTATTATTATTATTATTATTATTATTATTATTATTATTATTATTATTATTATTATTATTATTATTATTATTATTATTATTATCATTATTATTATCATTATTATTATATAAATTGACTTTTGTTATCCATCATCTGGTGATGATCTGTGAGAAAGCTTGATGCACTTGTTCACAGTCAGTTTCAAAAGACTCCATTACTCCAAATCAAAGTGAGTAATCTTCTGTTTCACGATTTGAAATTTTGGGTAGTTTGAAAAGAAGCTTTTTTCATTTTCCCTCTTGAATTTCTCAGCTCTACAAGTCGTTGTACAAGCATTCTGCCAAGAAGAAACTCTACTGTCGAGCCGTTCATCCAAGAGAAAATGAGATCAATAATTTTTTCTCTAAATTTGTCTCCTTTTCAATATCCAGAATAAGCGTGCCTTTGGTAATTCAACTCATACAGGGCATCCGAGAAATAGGAGTAACTAGTTCTCATTTTTTATAGCAGATCGAGTTATAATAAAGGTAAATTACGTCTTTCCCATCATAGCTTTACATCAATAAGTATAATGGTTATATTAACTTGTGAAGACTGATGTGAATCAGGGAAACAAGAGGACACCATCTCGTTTTGTTGGACGAAAAGCCGTTGTCAGTACTCAATGCTTGAACGGCTAGTAAAACTCGTCCCATAATGGTGATTTTAGCTAATACTATTCAAGGATCAGCCCATAATGGTGATTTTATCTAATACTATTCAAGTATCAATTATTTTCAGAAGAGTAAAATTTTTTATTGTAGGTATGTCGTGAAGACATTGGACAACGCAGAGAGTGTAAAGGTTCAGTACTGTTCACTGGTGAAGGCACTAGAAGATCAATCAGTTAAGAAAACACCGAGCAAGATGGTCTCAAACTAGCTCTATAAACCTTTAAGAAGTTTCCGCAGGAGAGAAATTACTTGTTGTATAAGTAATGTACATAGTTCTACTATTATTGAATGTTTGTAAAAACACCTGTAATAAATCTAGTATAAACTGTTACATATATGTTTGTTTTCCAAATTATCTTTTCAGTTCTTGAATTCCGATTTTTTTATTATATCTAATAAAATAATTGATTAATATAAAAATTTCAATGTCATGAATATATACATTTTGTTTCAATGGATTTCTTTTTTTTATACTGCATTTTGAGGGTTCAATTAATTATAATGAGTAATTAATTATTTTATTAAAAAATTTAATATTTAGTATTCACAATAATCCTTTTATTAGTTAGAATGAGTAACATATTAAATCTACCATTTAAATTTCTATTAATTATGGACGTTATTTTTATAATTATTAATTAATTAAATAGTAAAATGAATATATATATTTTGCTTCAATGTATTTTTTTGTTGTAAATAATTTATTTTATGGGTTCAATTAAAATGTGCAGAATAATTTTTTTTTTTGTTCCAAAATGTTTATTCTTTTTTCCTTTTAAACTTTGTGAACAAGGACGTACATGTTTTCTTGGAACCCAAGTTAAAGTTGAGCTCCAACTGTCAGATACATTTGAATTGAATCCCAGGAGGAAACGGTCAAAAAATGGAAACAAGAATCAAGAAAGAAAACAAACCCTGGGATGTTTCCATTTTCTGATCCTATTTTTCCGTTATGATTCAGGAGACCGAATCCCTAATCTTTCTGTCACAAGGATTACGGTTGTGACAAGGATCGGGTTGTTCCATATTTCCGCAGATATATATACTTCACATTTGCTCTTCTTCTTCTTCTTCACTCACTCTCTCGCCATCGTTTCTACTCTCTTTCTCCTCTTCCTTCTTTCCTTCAGTATCGCTTCTTACTTGGCGATCATGCCTTCCCTTGGCAAAGACATGAAAAGACGACCAACGAGGTTGTCAAAACTCGAACAACTCATCCATTCTGCTCTCCGATATGCTCATACTGTCAGATACAAAGGGTATGAGCCCAACTCTAAGGAAGCCACCGTATGCGTCGATGTTCTCAGAAAAATCAAATCTCTCCCTCTCCAGGCTCGTGCAATCTCTGATTCCAACACATTCCCTTCTGTCGAGTTTCTTGCGAGCCACAAGAACCCTAAGATTCGGTCTGAAGCATCATCTTTGCTTCTTCATTGGAGGAGTATCTTGTCTGGTAGACCGAATGATCGTCCTTCGGCTTCTTCTTGCTCAACTCGTGATGGGTCTCTTCAGAAGAAAGCTCCGATCAGTAAAGGTACTGTTGGGTCTTGCTCTCGTCATGAATCTGGTACAGATAAGTCATCGACAACAAAATCATCATCATTGGTTCAAATGGGTAGAACAGAAACGATGAAACCATCCAAAACCATGGAGAAAAATGGAGAGCCGGTGAATTCTTGCTCCACCCCTCAGAAGAAGATATCTCAAGAGTATCAACAAGTATATGAAACCCTAGAGAGTGCCCACGATGCTGTGAAAGATCACACCTGTCTCACTGCAGAGAACTCAAGGAGATGTGTTGTGACTTTGAAAGGACTGTTCCTAGTCCCTTGGGCCGTGATTCGCGATCTTATTCTCGGGACTGACGCAGGATCAATGGTGCATTCTCTTACAGAACACAAGGACCCCGAGATACAATCCATGGCTGATTCACTGTTTTATCACTGGTTGACGCTTATGTACCACAGCACCTGATGTTCGGAGGATTAGGAAGAAACTTGTAATCGATTCTTTACAGCATCAGCTTTGTATCTTCTGTCTATGGTTTCGATTAGTATATGATATAATGAAATCTCCCCTTTTTCATTCATTGAATCATTTTAGTTCTCTTCAATTCCATTAAAACGAATCATTATGAAACATCAATTGGGCATCTCTGCATTGAGTTACCATTGAAACGAGACACTCAATTTTGATTGATCATGAGATTAGAGATGCATCTCGAAACATGGGTCCTAAAATGTTACAGAAGCACATGGAGTACATATCCAAAGGCTTATTAGCTAAACTAACGCTGACCCGTTGCGGTTTCGGGTTGGAAACCCGGACCTTAAAACCCACAAATTTGCCGCCTCTATCGGTGATCACCACCGCTACTTCACCGCAACAGCCGTTGCCGCAGTGATTCCTCATCCTCACTCCGAGTTCCGGCAGGACTTTTACTCGGAGAATGCTGTTGTTGGGAATCTTCACAATAGCGGCGGATCTGACGAGGACGATGAAGAAGGCGATGAAATGGATGGGGACGATGACGCCCATGTCGCGGGACAAGGTAACGCGTCGAACAGAGATGGTGCAGGGGAAGGTTCATCAGCAGTTTGTTTATTTTTGGACATGTTCCTTAGTCATTAGATGTTAAAAGGATATTTTTCTGGAATATAGCATAAAAAATATCAAACTATTTTACTGTATCTTATAAAACATGAATTATTATCTTTAATCTAAAAAAATTCCAACTTATTTTTTTTGCCTTAAAAACGCTAATTTTAGAAATATAGTGGAGAAAATACCAAACTTTTTAATTATTTTCTATAAAATACAAATTATTACTTTTAACCTAAAAATTTTGAATTTTTACATTTTATCTAAAAAACATAAACTTATCAAATTAATCATATTCATACACAAACAAAAACACTAAATCATATTTTAACTTTTTGAATTTTTAAGTGTTGTATAAAAAACAAAAATTTATCAAATTAATTATATCCTAAAATTAGTGTTTTTAAGGTAAAAAAATATAAGTTTGGATTTTTTAAGTTAAAAATAATAATTCATGTTTTATAGGCTAGAATAAAATAGTTGGATATTTTTTATACTATATTCCCTATTTTTTTCTAGTAATTAGTCGCCGCGGAATATTTTTTCGAAATATTTTTTTGGTAGTTTTATTGAACAAATATTGAAAATTCTATGACATATGAATTTAGAAAATATAATTTTATCAAAGAATAATATTTAGAACTTTTAATAAAAAAAACTTGTTAAATGACATATTTCATAATTAAATGATATCAATGATTGGTCAAATAAAAAATTAAAACAAATGTACAATAGTTGAAATGCGAAATACCTTACCTTTAAAAAAATGAAAACAAATTTATAATAATGCAATACGAAATACCTTTAGCAAATATATTGTTTATATTGATGATACATATAATCAACTGAATCGATTGTTATAATTTGTATATATATATATATATATCAATAAAAATGTAATACGCTATAAAACTTACAAAATTCTTCTATTTGATTTACAATTATAAGAAATACAATATATTTATATACGATATATTGTTAGTTTCATGCAATAATAAATATATAAAATTAGTAATTAATGTATTGATTATTTAAAATTAAATTCTAAAATTTTAAACTAAATACAAATTCTTAAGATCATCTATAGACATATATATTTTTTTAATTGTGAGGTGAAAAGTTTTTTATTATTAAAAACTTTGTACAAAGGTTGACGATGATTTGAATTGAATGGTGTTACATAAACTTTGAATAAAAATTTACGGCCAGACAATTCATGCAATTCATGAGGAAAATTGCAATGATTTTCATTCTGTCAAAATAAATGTTATATTAGTAAAAAATAAGATAATATTGCACACAATTTAGTTTTGACTAATAACATACCTTAAGCAATTGTTCTTGTAATTCATAAGGTGTTTTTTGTAGTAAATGAATCATTTCATCATCAAATAACACCAAAAAAGTTGAACCTGTGTGATCAACAACTTTGATTTGAACTTTGTATCTGCAATAGAGTCATATTATTAGAGATTTATATTTACATCCATTTATATTTTAATTAAAAAGATATAGTACCTCATCACAACCGAAGTAACAAATGTCTTGCATTTTCGACAATAAAATTTAGAGCCATCTTGTTCTTCAGTTTCTTCATTGTAGACAGGCTCAACTTTAGTGTTGTATTTTTTGCAACCAATGTAATACCAAGAATAATCACTTAGAACACATTCGATTGTGGCTGATGTGTGTAATCCAACATCTTTGATAGGTGACACTTGAAGAACCATTACTTGGAATCTAAAATAAAAACAACAATTAATTAAAAAATAAAAATGAAATAAAGCAATAGAATTAATAATTATTTAAATACTTACTTTAAATCTGCAGAATCTACAGACACCAAGAGAATACCACGGATTTGTTTACTCTTGTTGAAGTAAATTTATGAAAGTACTGAAATATATAAAAGAGTAATAAATAGAAATTATCGTATTTTACGGTAAAATTAATTTTTAAAACTAAATGGGGAAGTTAGTGGTATTCGTGGAAGTTATATTAATTAATAATTGAATTATAAATTTATTGTTAGGTTTAAATTGTTTTAAATTTATATTCTTAAATATTTTATAATAATAAAATAATTTCAAGAATAAAAAATTATTTATAAACACGATGGAAAGTGGGAAGTTATTTTCTAAAATGGAAGTTAACTAATTAACAATTAAATTATTTATTTAATATTACGGATATGTATTTAAAAGTAAAAAGATTAAATACTAATTTAAAGAATATCTAAATATAAAATAAAATGATTTTAAATCTTAAATATTTTATAATAATAAAAATTAAATTAAAATAAAGCATAAAAAACTAAACATAATTACCAATAAATTTTATAATTTTCATTTGTTATATATTTAATTATATTATTATTGGGAAATCAAAAATTATATTAAATTTTAGAAATAATTATTCAAAATAAGTTAATTATTAAAAATAATTTTAGAAATAATTATTCAAAATAAGTTAATTATTAAAATTAATTTTAAAAATAATTATTCAAAATAAGTTAATTATTTAAAAAATGTAAATGATTTCAATTTTGTGTAAATAATTTTCCAAATAACATTAAATGATTTTAAAATTATATTCTTACATATTTTATAATAATAAAATAAAATTAAAATAAAATAAAATATGGAATACGATTTTATCATTTAAATTAATTATTATTATTGGATAATAAAAAATTATATTAAATTTTAGAAATAATTATTTCAAAATAAATTAAATATTAATTATTTTATATTTGACTACAACAAAATAAAAATATAGTTATATTTGTTAAATAATATTAGAATTAAATGATTTTAAAATAAACTATTTTAAACAATTAATATTTATTTTTTACATAGAAACAAATTTGATGATGTGGATGTTTAGGTGACTTAAGGATAAGAGAAAAAAACATCATCCTTTTATATATATAATTTTTACATGGATAAAAAATGGAATAGAAAGAACTAAAAAACTATAACAAATAGATAAAAAATATTGTACGAAATCATGTATCAAATTTTATAATCGGAGACGGCTCAGTCCATATACCACAAGAGTATTCAAACAGGATCTCAATGAGTTTAGGATCTATTATTTTCAAAAAAATAATAATTAATATTTAGAATAATTTTAATGAAATAAAATCTGAAAAAATCTGAAAAAATACTAAGGAATCTTTGTACAAAGATGTTTTAGTCACGTGTAGAGACCCCTACACTAAAAACCTACGGAATCTTTTTTTTACTCTTTCAACAACGACTAAATGTTTAGTATTAGTACAACGGCTAAATGTTTAGTATTAGTATAATTTTACATTTTTTAATTTTTATGTTAAAAGGTACAAAAGTGTCTATTTTGATTTTATGATACAAGTTTCTTTTCTAGTTGCGCCGATTCTGTTTTTAATAATATATTTTTTTATAGATACACAAATTTATTTATAATTTTATCATTTTCAATAATGAGAAGTAAAAAACTGTATGAAATCACGAGAAAATTTTATGAGATTTAAAGTAGAATCATATAAAACTTTTTGTTTATTTAAATATTAAATAAAATAACAAATAATATATTGATGTTAAAATATAATTTATTATTCATAACATTATAGATGATTATCCTTAAATTAAAAACATGTACTATATTGTAGTAAATTCGGTAAAGATTAATATCTATGTCAATATATATTTGAAATAAATTTGAAATCCGGTGAAATTGGATGAAATCGAGTTAAAATTGGGTGAAATCGGGTTAAAATTGGGTGAAATCAAGCTAAAATTGGGTGCAATCAGGTTAAAATTGGGTTGAGATTTGGTGAAATTGAGTTAACATTAGGTGAAATTGTGTTAAAATTGGGTGAAATCGAGTTGAAATTGGGTGAAATAGGGTTGAAAGTAGGTGAAATCAAGTAATCAGGTGAAATCGGGAGAAATTGAGTGAAATCAAGTTAAAATTGGGTGAAATTGAGTCAAAATTGAGTGACGATTTGAAATTCGATGATATTAGATGAAATCGAATTAAAATTTAGAATAAATCGAATAAAATAGAAGTCAAAATCGGATATTCGAAATGACGGCGAATTTGAAGTGAATGATAAACAGGTTTAATGAGTCAAATGGATAAAATCCATTAAAATGAATATAAATGGGTTTTAAACCCATATAAATTTATGTTTATTTATCAAAAATCCATTTATATTTTAAATGGGTTAGATTAATCTACTAAACCCAATCCAATTTGACATCTATAAATTATGCACATAAACTTGTAACTTCTAGTACTACAATGAATTTATCCGTTTTATGTATTTTTCATGCGATATATTTATTATTTCTATATTATGTTATTTTCTATCATTAGTTTTTTAGTTCTATAAAGTATATTAATATTGTTTTAAATACAATTTTTTTACAAAGCATGCGAATAATCAAATTATTATTACTTTATTAAATAACCATAGATAAGGTTATGTCGATGTGGATAAACCCTTTAATAACGGATTCCGGAAATTTCATTTTTTCGGATCCGTGATTCTCTAAATAGGAGGATGAGGGGCCACATAGTCTATAAAAATTCCATGAGATTATCAAATTAAAATAAATTATATTTTAATAATGGATAGAGAAAATATTGTCTAGAATTATACATTTTAGATATTTCAGTCTGATTTTAACAATATGAAATATTAATTAAAAATTACTAATATATTGTTTATTAATAATTACGGAACTTTCTGAAAATAAGAATCTGTATGTAAAATTTAATCGAATTGTCAAACATATTTCAAAACACATAATTTGTATTGAAATATTATTTATTCCAAAATTATTAAAATTTGAAGTTTTTGGTATCGTATCTTTTAAAAGCATCACAATTGAGATGATCTTGGAAGAAATCAATACTTTTTTTTGTAAAAACAAAAAAGCAATATTAGTTCAGTTTCAATTTTTTAGGTGTGGATCATGACCTTTCCGGTTAGTGAAAAATGCAACACGTGTCCACGGGGATTGGCCACATATGAAAACTGGTTCAATACCGATTGGGTGCCAATAATATTCCCCAAACCGCAACGGTTCGGTGATTAGTTAAAAGTAACAATAATCTAGAACATAAAAAATTAATGAATAGAAACAAAGATAGAGAATATGATAGGACATAATATTTAGAATATCATCACAGGAAATATAAGACTTCGAATCTTTTAATTATGTTTATGACAAAAAATTCGTGAGTCGTTTATATCAATATATATATATATATATAAATATATAACAATGTTTCAACAATTTGGATGTTTCTTATTACAGTGTTCGATCGAGCACTTTAATAAAGAATACAATGGAAATATTAGGGTAAAATATTTGACCGGACATTTTTTTGTCAAGCAAAATGCTCGCCCGGTTTTTTTTCTTTTTTTTTTGTGTATGGGCATAATGCTCGACTAAACGTTGAATTGTTTGATCCACACTTGCGAACAGATTGTGAAGTGTTTGATTGAATGATCAATCGAACAGTGAGACGAAATTTGGGTTATGTTTGAGTTTTTCGCCACTCATTCAAGTAATATTCGCAAAAATATCATTTTACATATTTTGGGGGAGTTACAAGATCGCTAACGAACATGGAGTAAGTTGGATGGGCTTAAGGATACCATGTGGACTAACAAGGCTCAAGAATGAGTTGGTGAGTTCATGTGGGGATGTAACCTCGGTGATAGATGAGAATTGATGTTTGATGAGTGTATCGACAAGAGTATCAAGTCAAAGCCAAAATATTAAGACGCCTTGGGATCATAATGAGAAGGAAGTGGGATTGCCAATGGGACATTTCAAACGCGTTTTAAACTACTCAAATATGATATCTCGTCAATTTTATTAAATTTTGGTTTTATATTTCTTTTATCATGATGAGTTTTCTAATATAAATCACGTACTATTACATATCTCAAATGCAATATATATATATATTGAAATCATCAAATAATAAAATAATCTATCATTTTATTAAAACAAATTGTTCAAATGTTACATGACTGTATTTTAGATTTACACAATTCTCACTCTTGAAACATCACTAGTAGTCCCAATATGTTATGTATCTTAATCTAATATTCAGCTTGTGTTGGTCAAATTCTTTGGACCAAATGTCTTTGTAAGTGGACAACTACGTTTTCTTTTCCATCTACATTCAGGATTTGCACATTCTCACGCTCAATAATCTCTCGAATCAAGTAGTATTATACAAAACATGCTTGGATATTTAATGAGAACTCAGTTACTTTGTTTAGACTATCGGTTCACGATTATCAAATACTAAAGAAACGAGCTTATTTATCGAATGCACCACACCTAGCTCACTATTGAACTTTCTTATCACGACAACTTTCTTAGCCACCTCACATGCAACTTTATATTTTATTTCGATAACCGAGTTGACTACAGTAGCATGTTTGGAACTTTTTCTACTGATTGCTCCACCATTTTAGCAAAATACAAAGTGCAACTTGGATTTGTTGTCGTTCTTATCCGGTGCAAAAATTGTATCAGTGAACTCTTCTAACTTCAAGCTAGATTCACCTCTCATTTGTATTTAGTCCTTATTAAGTACTTAAGTGGTATAACCAATTTTCAATGTTTCTCATCGGGATCCATCTAATACCAAATCGCTACATGTAGCATGAATGCTACATCATGTAATGTACAAGTCATGGTGTACACGATGGCTCCCACAACGCTAGCATACGAGACCATACGCATATGATCTCTATCATATTGGTTCTTAGGACGGTTCTTCCGAGAGAGAAAAGTTTTCAGTGCCTATCGGAAGATAAACTTTATTAGTATTTTCCTTGTTATATTATATCATGAGGGTGTATATGTTCATCGATTGCGACAACCTTTAGATCTATCTCTATAGATCCTTAGTCTCAGCCTATAGATCATTCCTTCCAAGTCATGCTTATTATACTATCCATTTATGGGACCGTGAATCCCGTAGGTTGAATAATATATTCTTCATAGAGCTCTCTATTAGGTGTGGCCAATATGGGTTCTGGTTCCGGTTCCTCGGGTTTCGGTTCTGGTTCAGGTTCCTCGGATTTTGAAAAAATGAACCCGAATATTATATGTCAGGGTTCGGTTCGAGTTCAAAAGCATTGGATCTGAAATAATCCGAATTACATTTGGATATGTGGGTTCTTCGGATAGTTTGGATTATTCGGGTTGTTCGGATTATTCGAATTCGAGTTTTTCAGGTATTGTACATAATTTGGGTTATTCAGTTTTAGAATTTTTTAGATAATTCATTTTTTAATATAAAACAAAAAATAAAAACATCAAATATAAGATATATATATATATATACCAGTATTTTTTAGTTTTTGTATAACTTTTAAAAATGTTAAATTATATTTTTTTATTTTTATTTTTTAAATTGGGTTGTTCGTATTTCTCGGGTTTTACCCGAACCCAAACTGGACCGATCCGAATCCGGACGTGTTCTGGAATTCGAACACATATGGGTTCTTAGGGTAACCCATATTCCAAACGATTCAGATTGTTTGGATCGATTCGGTTCGGATCGTTCCGAGTAATCCGGATTGGCCACCCTTATTTTCTATTTAAGAAAAGTTGTTTTCACGTCCATCTGTCATATCTCAAACTCATGGTATGCCATTATCACAAGTAGAATCTGAATGGGCGGGCTTTTATAGGTCTTTATCTTTTCATCCGCTCCAATCCTTTTCTTGTAAACCTATTTACAACAGAATTTAGAATTTGTTAAAGGTTATACCAAAGTCCACTCTTTTTTATCATTCATGAATTCCATTTCGAATTCATGGATTTACACCACTTCTTAAAGTCAAAACTATGTGTCATTCCTCAAAAGGCAAAGGTTCAACATCAATATTACCTTTATAAGACGAACTTATACTGAAGGTACTTCCTCTACCGAATTTGTTATTGAATAGATTTCTGAACAAGTTTGATAAATTTTCTTTGATCTTTAACCATAGAACGAGTTTGTGAAAAGGTTTGAACAAACACATTTCTCGACCAATCAGGTTATATGCACTCTCCTAGAGAATCCACTCGCCTTAACCATATTCTGTTCATTCAAACAATCTTATTCGAGAAAAAGCTCGACCTGAATAAACTAACTCGATTGAATATTCCCAGATAAAGAATTTACTTGGGTCGGGAAACATTTGTTCAGTCGGTATTTTTTTCGACTTTAGCAGCCACAATACTCTCCCGATGCACCAGCTCATACAAAACATTTAGTCGAACGTTTGCTTATCCCAAACCTATTTTGTACAAAGACTTTTCTTGATCCAATTATCAAACTAGGCCGACATTAGATCCTGTCATGCACAAGATGCGATCTAATCAAGCTTTTTTTTTGCTTCTTTTTCTCGAACGTAGAAAATCACAAAAGCTATAATCTCATCCATATTTAACGAACCCTTCAAATCATAATAATTGGCATTCACTATATATATATATATATATATATATCAACGCGTTAGGTCACCTGTCCTCCACTTTGATATTCTCATTTCACTCTATATAAAGTTTGATTTCCTTTGCACTCACAAGCACACACTTCTCATCAATGAATTAAAAGATTACTCTCACATGGCTACTACCACTAAACTTCTTCTTCCTACTTTACTTCATGTCTTAGTTCTTCATGATACCGTTGAGGCACAACTTACACCTAGTTTCTACTCGAGTTCATGTCCTAAACTCCTCTTCGTCGTCCTATCCATCATGCAATCTACTGTGAACCGCAAGGTACGGGTTGGTGCCTCCATCCTCCGCCTCTTCTTCCATGATTGTTTCATCAACGTGAGTATATTTGATCGTATTGTCTTGTGACAAATGGGTTTAGACCTAATTCAGTTCAAAATTGAGCTCAATTTTTTGCTTCATGATTCATACTCTAACTAATGTTTATAATACAACATTATATGTTTTCCTTGCGTTTAGATTCGATCCTAAAGCATAAAAATCACAAATAAAATTCTAACATTGAAATATTCAATCAGGATGGACTAGTCTATGATATTATGTCAAATGAGTTTAGATTTAAAGCAATCCAAAAACTATCTCATGAGTTTAATATTACTCAATACTAATTTCGAATAATTTGTGTACCAAAAAAAAGTTGCTTGAATTTCTAACTTACATCTTCTCCTACAGAGATGTGATGGCTCTATTTTACTAGACGACACCTCAAATTTCACGGGGGAGAAAAACGCGAACCCAAACCGCAACTCAGTTCGAGGGTTCTACATCATCGACAACATCAAGACCGCCGTCGAGAAAGCGTGTCCTGGAGTCGTTTCTTCTGCTGATATCCTTGCCATTGTCGCTCGAGACGACGTTGTCCTCGTAAATCCATATATATTTTTTATTATTATTTTGTTTTCTTGATATTGAGGGATGAAAAGCTAAAAATATGTGAAATTTCTATGTTCAATTGAAGCTGGGAGGGCCGAATTGGAATGTGAAACTTGGGAGAAGAGATGCAATAACAACCCGTCAGGCGACAACGAACATAATCATCCCATAACCGACTTTCAGTCTCAATCAACTCATCGAGGGTTTCGGCAATGTCGGACTCTCCACCAGAGATATGATTTCTCTCTCCGGTTCGTTCTCCTTCTATATATATTATTTATTGTGATGTTGTATTGTATTGTATTAAATGAACATCAATAATGAATTAATACAAACGAATATAATGATTTTACCCGTTAAATTGATTTAGATCTAAATCTATATTTTATATAGTATGAAAATCTGAGTCGCCATAATTAAATATTGAATCTATTATTATGATGTCCACACTTCAATACCGAACAAAAACGTGAAAAATAATGATATATTATTGTACTGTTCACTAAATGAGTGCTAAATCTCCCATATATATATATATTTATATTAGTTTATATTATATTAGAAATTTCTGAATTATTTAATAAATTTTTTATTAATTAAGTTCGGATCAATTTAACTGAGTTTTCAAATGAATTATGAAAATGGATAAAACAAAAAACTAACATCATCGGTTACAAAAGTATCTATCTTTTCCATATATGTTGGTACACGACATTACTGATAAATTAAAGAGATTTAAACTATAAGATAAATCAGAACAAACCCACCCTCAAGTGCTTGTCAATGTCATAACACCATTTTTTAATATAAAAAAACTGTGGATTTAACCAATTTGATCAGGTGGGCACACGATGGGACAAGCCCGTTGCACGACATTCAGATCAAGAATCTACAACGATACTAACATCAACACTTCCTTCGCTACCACACGTCAACGTTTCTGTCCGAGAAACGCCGGCTCCGGCGACGGAAACCTCTAGCACTACAAGAAAATCAGATTTTAGGGACCGACAAATCGGTCCCAATCCGTTTCTAAACTGGTTTAGGGACGGATTGGAGACGACCAATGGTAGTATCCAATCGCGCGACTCTAAATTTTTTCCGTCTCCAATCCGTTCCTAATTAGGGACGGAAATTTCAGTCCCCAATCCGACTCTAATTAAGGACGGAAATTTCGGTGTCGAAAGTTTGGAAACAGACCCAAATCCGTCAAGTTTGGAAACGGACCACAAATCCGTCTCCAAAATTGGAAACGGCTTGGGTGCCGTCTCCAAAATTGGAAACGGCATGCCTGCCGTCTCCAAAATTGGAAACGGCTCAAAAACCGTTTCCAATTTTTTTTAAAAAAAAAATCATGCGTACGATAATTTCAGAACCAGAACCTCGCTTGCACCCAGATGCAGTATATCAGCGTCGCGGCCATCGGCTCAGCCTAGGTTCATACAGCACAAGAAGGAGGCGTACTGGTTCTACAGGTTTTTGTCGATGGTATACGACCACATCATAAACCCAGGCCATTGGACGGAGGATATGAGGGACGAGGCTCTGGAGCCTGCGGATCTGAATAACCCTAACTTGCTGGTGGTGGATGTCGGCGGCGGAACGGGTTTCACCACACTAGGAATCGTGAAGACAGTGGAAGCTAAGAACGTGACGATTCTGGACCAATCGCCGCATCAGCTGGAGAAGGCGAAGCAGAAGGAGGCCTTGAAGGAGTGCAAGATCATGGAGGGAGATGCAGAAGATCTTCCATTCCCAACTGATTACGCGGACAGATACGTCTCAACGGGAAGGTACAGTGAGTTAGGTAATGAAATAAGGTAGAAGAAAGCATATAGGGTTCTGAAGATGAGTGGGAAGGCATGCATCATAGGACCAGTCCACCCAACCTTCTGGCTCTCCCGCTTCTTCGCTGATGTGTGGATGCTGTTCCCCAAGGAGGAAGAGTACATCGAGTGGAAACGGAATTTCCGTTTAATTTCCAATTGGAGACCGGCGTTTAATTTCCGTCTCCAATTGGAAACGGAATGCAGTCGGTTCCCAATTGGAGACCGGCGTTTAATTTCCGTCTCCAATTGGAAACGGAATGCAGTCGGTTCCCAATTGGATAACAGCGTTTAATTTACGTCTCCAATTGGAAACGGAATGCAGTCGGTTCCCAATTGGAGACCGGCGTTATTGTCATAAACTGTGTGACGCCTTCTATAAACTCTTTCGATACGCTTTGAGATTCTGGATCAATTCTTCTGTACATCCATTGTCTAGAATCGAAAATTTTCGATCTTGATGAAGATGCCATTATATCGCAAACACTATAGAAGTTATGGGGTGAAAAATATGAGAGTAGCTTATGAAAAACGGATCAATGGTTGAGGGGTTAAATAGATTATTTATACACGGATTAGGAACGGATTAGGGACTAAGAGATTAATTTTCCGAAAAATCGTCCCTAAACCGTCCCTAAATCTGTTTTTGAAGTCCTAAATTTAGTAACGGTTTCAAATCCGTCTCCAAATTTGGACACGGACCACATGCCGTCTCCAAAATTGGAGACGGATGGTCTGCCGTGTCTAATCGGTTCCCAGTTAAAAACGGATTAGACACGACTCTTCGGTACCCAAATTTGGGGATGGATTAGTGACGGATTTCATTTTTCGTCCCTAATCCGGGTATAATCCGTTTCTAAATTTAGGGACGGAAATGTCGGTTCCTAAATTCCGTCCCTAATTTTCAAATTTCTAGTAGTGTAGCTCCGTTGAACATTCATACTCCGACGAAATTCGACAACGACTATTTCAAGGATCTCATGGCTCAAAGGGGTCTTCTTCACTCCGACTAAGAGCTTTTCAATGGCGGCTCCGCGGATACAGTCGTCCGTGTGTACAGCTACAATCCGGCGACGTTTAGATTTTGTGGCGGCGATGATCAAGATGGGTGATATTAATCCGTTGACTGGTAATAACGGTGAGATTCGGAAGAATTGCAGGAGGGTCAACTAAGTGGATAACAATTCCACGTGTCGGTTTTATATTGTGGGCAAGAATATGATCTGGTGTTCGCCGGAAATCTTGGCACATGCTTGATCTAAGTGTGGATTTCCTCATTTAATTAATGAAAAATTCTAATGCATAACCTTTCTATACACTAAAAAGAACCCCTAAAATTACAATCCATCAAATTAGAAATATATAAGTTTGTTAGGAATTATCCAATTTTACAAAAAAAACCTTCATTTTTTAAAAGTAATATCTAGTTGTATACTTTGTTTAGAAAATAATATAATATGATTAAAGTCATTATTAAGGCTTTCAAATGACCACAATTTGTGTTTTACGTGTCGACGAATGATTGGTTGTAATAAATAATTTATCTCCCCTAAGCGCCAACTTGTCCCGCGCTTTTTATCCTCACTAGCGCACATTAGCACACTCTGCTCTTGCTAAAATGCGCTAATGCTATTCCAGTCCGGCGCATAATCATGGAAAGTTCAACTATAAACTCGGGTAAATAGTTTCTCTTTGCCATATTTGATCTTTTTCTACTGAAGTATAAAAATTCACAGAGCTTGAAAAGTGATGCGTTAATGGCGACTCGTCCGAGGATTCGCAAAAGGGTCCAAGCGCCTCGTCGTGCTGCCGATGGAAGCGCCTTCGAGAAATGGTTTCTGCATTTTTTTTCTATCTTTATTGTTGCGTACCACATTGGGGTTTAGGGTTTACAAAATCCAGAACTTGGGTTTATATGAATCGTAATGAAATGTCCTTGGCAGCGATGACTGTGGTGTTATGGTGGCTGTTGCTCTGTTTGATATGCATGAATGTGGAGAGAAGAAGAGAGAAGTGAAGAGATTTAAGGGCATTTCATCTGCAGCAGATAAAACAGATGCCATGAATCCAATTAGCAGCGTCGACGACCAACCCAGATCGGCTTTTGTTTGCTTTGTGTACTGTTTCTTACAAAAACCTTCCTTAAAGTATATGAACAATATTTTGCTCTGTTTTTTTCTTTTTGACCCTTGTTTATTGGTCAGTTTAATCTCTTGGGTTCGTCTATATTTGTTTGGTTGCTGAGAAAATGTGGGCAAATGAGGATGGAAAGTGAATTGGAGGGGCTATATGGCAACACTTGGGATTAAGAAAATTGAAATTTTATGTCTAAAATGAGAATGAAATGAGTGGTCCATTGTTTCTTCTTTTGTGTAG
>CM071871.1:37550517-37562050 GCA_036759665.1 Gynandropsis gynandra | reverse complement strand
AGGAAAAGCATGGAGGGAATTTAATGGAGGCAAACCAAAAATGTTTCGAGATGTGGAAGACAATGACAAAAGAGGTAATCAGAAGACAATGACAACATGTATTAGTGGTACTAATTGAAAATATTCATATATTTGCTTAGTTTTTCATGCCATTCCGTTGGTTGTTTCATATACAAGTTTGATCCTAAAAGAGAAATTAAAGTTCAAGAAACCCTAAATACGTTGATTGCAAATTCTGCTCTCGTGTTTTTCAGGAGAGGGAACTGTTTGAAATCAAAGCAGCAAAGATCAACTCTGCCCACCTTAGGAAACTAGATGATGAAGCTAAATGTACTTATAAGGTAATCAAGAACCATAATTTAATGCTTTAAAAACCTTGCCTTTATTGGTTCTATGAATGAAATTTGCACGATAATCTAATGCATTTGCGAATTGGTTCAATGGGCAAGATGCATTTTGATATATCTATTTGTACGCTAACTTCATTGGTTCAATCCCAGATTACAATTAGGGGCCAACATCCTTATACTCAGATAAGGACGAAATTGGCTCTGATATCATGTCAAATATGGATTGGGTACCTGGCTCTAATACCATGTCAAATATGATTTGTATTTAACTAATACCCAAAAGCTAATTCAAGAGTTTAATGTTGTCCAACACCATATATATGAGACCAAGTTTTATATCCTTAACCGATATGGGACAATACATCAGAATAGCTTTGACCATAGTCGTTTATAATCTAGTGCATTTGCAAACTTGGGTCAATGGGCAAGATGCATCTAGATCTAGATGTGGTTATAGTTCAAGATGTAGACCTAATAGTATTTATTACAATAGCTCAAGTATATGACTTACCGATAACAAATCGATCGACTAATTTGGGTATCTTTATATCCCACACTTACACATTAAGATGTGTGTGAGCAGGTAGATGATGAGGCTAATTCATGCTTTGTTTTGAGATTCGGCGAGGTTTGTAAAGCTTTCTTTGTCATAACTAAAAACATTACTTTTTTACTATCATGTCATCTTTGTGTTCGTCTATTGCGCAATGAATCTATCCTTCTTTTCTACTTTTCTGAATATTCCACAGTTCTATGAGATCTAGGATCGTAAAGTGGACTACAACGATGACTACGGTTCATCCGACTATTTGTGGATTTATTACAATAGCTCAAGTATATGACTTACCGATAACAAATCGATCGACTAATTTGGGTATCGTTATATCCCACACTTACACATTAAGATGTGTGTGAGCAGGTAGATGATGAGGCTAATTCATGCTTGTTTTTGAGATTCGGCGAGGTTTGTAAAGCTTTCTTTGTCATAACTAAAAACATTACTTTTTTACTATCATGTCATCTTTGTGTTCGTCTATTGCGCAATGAATCTATCGTTCTTTTCTACTTTTCTGAATATTCCACAGTTCTATGAGATCTACGATTGTAAAGTGGACTACAACGATGACTACAGTTCATCCGACTATTTGTGTTGCGATGGATGGTAACCACGCCAACTCTGTTCTAGGTTTCATTCTTCCTTCGTTGCATATGTTAATATCAAATGGGTTTGAGTCTAATTGATATGATTCTAGAACGTAAAACTTTACATAGATGATGGAAATGAATCAAGACCTCAAATCAATTAGAAACGATAAATTAAATCCATAGAATTAATAGTAAAATCGGTTCTAACTATTTGAATAACTCGGATTAACAATTTTTATTCCTAAATGACGCTACAAATGTTTTGGGATGAATGTTTTATAAGTCAAAACGACTATAACAAACGAAATGAAAAGAATCAAAAGTTAAAAACTCTTGAATCATTTTATGATGAAATTTAAATTTCAAAACTCTATGTAAATTAATAAAATAATCTAGCATATTCAAAGGTTATAAAAATTTGAATGAGATAAATATATTTCTATAAATATTATAAAATAATATGTCATAGATGGATTGCAAATTAACCAGAAGTTGTACTTTTTAACTGGACAATCACTCGTTATATTGACAATCTATTCGAATTGAATCATTTGTTGAAAAATTCTTTTTTCATTTATTGACAATCTTTTCATTTATTGAATCATTTGCTCGTAATGATAAATTTAAAGTTATTCCAAATTGTATATATTTTTGTTAATATTCTAGGAGATATAAGATGAATACAATATAACAAATTATAAGTTGGAGTTTACTTGTTGAAACAGGGAGTGATGCACCGGAGGATCCTTTGTGATCGATGGGTTTCCTCTTCCGAGCAATGTTTTCCCTTGTTTCTTTGGAAAGGCAAGTCGGTATGTTTTGGCTATTTTTGTACGTATTACTCATTTTTTGCCCTACAAAAGTTATTTTGCTACAATTTTTGTAATCTAAACAAATGTAGCATCCATCGCTTATGTGGCCAAGGTTTTCCTTTTTTTTTTATTTAAACCCATGATTCTTTTTTCATGCATTATTATTAGGTTAGAAAGATGACCAAAAACATTTTAGTATAAATAAAATACATGATTTCTCATGTATCAAAAACATATAAATTAATTTAACCGATTAGCCCATTTCAGATTTTATTTAAACCAATGATTTTTCTGTTCATAAATTTGTAAAATCTATCATTTTTTTTCACTATATAAAAAAGAATATAATTAAAATTATATTAGTGGCCAAAAATCTACACATTGAATGTCAGAAGACCATCGTCCTCACGAAGACCAAGGAAAACCCGACTCTCCATTTGTATTCGTCAGGTGTAGACTTCGTGATGTTTTTTAGTCCTTAAAACGACGTCAAGTGTCTCACTATGAGACGAGAACGCCGTTAATAAGATATGTCCAACTTGGCTTTAGCAATTTTCCCTTTCTCCGTATCTCTCCACCAGAGACGCATTGGCTCGAAACGTATGAACCAGAGAAAGGACTCGAGATAGTTCCGTGAGCATTACAAAATTTTCGAGCTTCTGTATCCTCCCCAAACGAATGCGATCATCTTCCTTTGTTTGTGATCCTCAAGAAGAAGACGAACCCTAATTATGAACTGCTCGTGCAGTAATCGCTCTTCGTCTCTTCTTATCTCATCCAAACCATCGTTTCGCTTCCCTGGTTCTTCCTTCCTTTCGAATCTCGCCTTCTCCGTCAGTCTCTCCCTTTCTCTTGCTCTAAATTTTCTTGGGTTCGATTCGAAATCGATGGGTTTGATCGTAAATCTCTGGGTTTTTGCAGACATTGAAGGGTGGGTCGTTGGTGAAGCAGCGTGTGGTAGTGAAGAGCAACGCGTCTGGGTCCGATGAAAACGGTTCCGTGAATGGTTATCCCCTCAAGCCGAACAAGCTCTTCATGCAAGAGGTACTTTCTACTTGAAAACGCGTAACACCCTTCTCATGATGTATTGATTGTTCTTCGTGTTCAGTGAATTGAGAGGTCAAAGTTAGGGTTCTCGGATGTCTCTTTTCTCCTTTTTCTTCCTTTTTGAGGTTGATATAGGAAAATGGTTAAATATATATTGCTATCTTGTTGATTTCAAGGCGATTGGAGCTGAATATGGAGAAGGGTTTGAGACTTTCAGACAGGATGGTCCTCTTAAAGTGGATGTGGTAAGAGACACTGGTGCTTGTTAATGTTCGACTAGATTTTACATTGCCTTCAAAATTCTAAAGAGAATTATGTATATTTAGTGTCTTAGCTTTGCATTTAATCAGAAGCTTTATATCGCAGGATTTCTGGAACGAGAAATTGCAAGATGGTTTTCTTCAAAGAATACGTTACGCCATGAAACCAGATGAAGCATATGGACTTATTTTCTCATGGGACAATGTTGTGGTAATTTTAATGAACTCTTTGAAATGATCTTTAAAGCACTTAATATGAAGCTGAATACTTATGCCTGCGAGTTGATTCGGATTGCTAAGGACTAGATACCATACTTTAATACTACTGGTATTTATGGTATATGTTTTGAAATCTTAGTGTTTATTTAGAGTATATGATTAAATATTAGATGGCATAGAGTTGCATGGTCATGCATGCAAGGTTTAGACTACGAAGATCTCTCATCTTCTCTTGTCAATTTCACGGATTGAATGTTTAGGCGGATACTCGAACTCTAAAGTTGGATGCTTGGAAGCAGCTTGCTGCTGAAGAAGGCAAGTATTTATTCCTCTCTTCCCCTCAAAATTGCTATCCAAATATAGTTTTTCTCGAAGAAAATTATACACTTCCTAAAGATAAAACTATACAAGTAACGGATAGTTCTCACCTTCTATTGGGCGAGATGTAATATGGAGGGGACGCTTGTAGTAGTGTATAACTTATGGGTATGCACAACGACTTTACCTTTGAACTGTTATATTGAGATTACTCTAGGTTTCTGGTTTTTCTTTGATGGCATTCATTTTCCTTGATTTTTGGGGAAACCCATTTGATCTGATGAACATAGAGCTGATTGCCTCTCTACTGATACATGTACTTCGGGTGGTTTGGCTTCTGGGCAGGAAAAGAAATTCTAGAAGGGGATGCCATCCAAAGACTGATGCTACATGCAGGCGCTGACCACGTGTTGCGCAAGGTTTGGAAATCTTATATCACTCGTCATTTAGTTCTTTTCTTCGATTTTAAATTTCAAAATCTGACGAAGGCGCATTTTGCAAGTGTGGCCAAGCCCCTGTCTTGTGGTATTCTTTGATATTGTGCATTTAACTTACTCATAGTCTTTGCTGGGTTTATAGCCTAAGAAAGCTAGCAAATATATCTTTTTAAGGAAAAGAACAATCATAGTGGGGAAAATGGATATACTAAATCGTGTCCTTAATTTTCTCGTTTCTCTTTCCGTTTGAAAAAAATATTGCAGGTGCTTTTTTGGGAGACATCGCAAAACGAAATAGATAGATTAAAACACAGGCTATCGCAGATATATTACGATAGTCTTATCAGAGTAAGGTCTTTCTTTGCCTACTGCTGTATAACGTTAAGGAGAATACATCCTATTGGATTATTCATTATAATGTTATTGATTACATCAGCTCACAAAACCAGCAGAAGGACTCAAAGATTGGCTTGATGCTGTCTCAAATGCTCGTATTCCTTGTGCTGTGGTCTCAAATCTTGATCGCAAAAACATGATCGATGCCCTTGAACGAATGGGACTTCAAAAGTATTTCCAGGTACTATAGCTCTTGAGAAACATGATAATAGATGTCATTGATGGAAAATAAATAGATAGATGATCTTTTTTCTCTGAAAATTAGGCACTCGTATCCGAGGAAGACGGTATGGAATCATTAGCTCATAGATTTCTTTCTGCAGCCGTGAAGGTATGTAATCGTATCCGTACATGTTCATACACTTGGTTTTCGTTCAAGTTTAAGATTCTTAGATTGTGCATTTGTGTGCAGTTGGACAGAAAGCCATCAAAGTGTGTAGTGTTTGAAGATGATCCAAGGGGCATAACTGCGGCTCACAACTGTACAATGATGGCTGTGGCATTGATTGGCGCTCACCCGGCGTAACTATAACTTCTTCCATCTCTATAGTTTCATTGATCCATGATAGTCAGCTGCTAACCCTAGAACACCGCAGGTATGATCTGGTTCAGGCTGATCTCGCTGTTGGGAAGTTCAACGAGTTATCAGTGATCAATCTTAGGAGATTATTTGCAAACAAGGGTTCTACTTTCATGGATCGGCAAAAGCAAACCATAGAGAAATCCCCGCCCAAACGGAAGCTCACCATTGATACGATATTCTAAGGATATAGCTATCGTGATGCCCAAACGGAAGCTCACCATTCTAAGGATATAGCTATCATGATGCCACGACAGGAGCGGTCAGAGGATCTGTTTGTAGGTATCTGTGATTAAAGGTCATGCCTTTAGGGTTTTATATATTGTATGTCATGGATGCTGGATAGGAAATGAATGTAATTTTCCTGGTAGCCAAACAGAGTCTTTGCCTGGCAGGTCAAAAGGGTATGTATGTATGTATGTATGTATGGGTCTTCCTGCATTGTTGTGTTGGAGGTGTATGTATTTTCCTTTGTTTTCTTGGCACCCGAGAAAACGAAGGAAAGTGATGGAAAGAAGAAACTGGACCCAAAACCATTCTTGAATCTTTGGACAAGGCATCATGGTGGGCTTCTGAAGAGAATCAGATGCCCAAAAGCAAAAAACAAAAGAAAAAAAAAAGACTATTCTGGCTAAGTGGAGAACATAGCCATTATGTTTTAATCTCCAAAATCATGTTATCTTATAATTATAATCTATACATGTTACATTTATATGTATGTGTGTGTATATATACAATGAAACTAGGATTCAACAAAGATTCTATGTCCACGTGCCCTTCACTTGCTTATGTTTTTTCTTAATTTGAAGATTATTAAGCTAAATCAATGGGGAAAAAAGGTTAGAACTTTGAATGAAATAATGGAAAATGTGGAATCTTTTTAATTTATATGTTTTTAAGAAATTGGAAGATATATTTCTATCACAAAGACAATGTTCATCATATGGTGTATATATTAACACGTAGCCATTTTTGTCATTGCGAATAAATTTTGGATAAATCCGCAATCACAAGTAAAAGTATAATAAATAAATAAAAGGAATAAAAGAATGAGATAAGTAGACGTTAAAAGGACGTAATTATCCAACAAAAGTCTCGAATGCGAAGAGATGATCTGTCAATTTTTCGAAACAAAAGAGAGAATCTGAAAACAAAAGGACTTTGTTGTTGGATGATTGGAGCCATCATTTACCCATTATTAGGTCTGAATCTAGATCAAAATAATTGAATAAATTAAAATATATTTTATATTCATTTCAAGATGATCTTCACGTTAAAAATAGATATTTAATATTTGGTTGTGCTTAAGAAAAAAAATGTGGATTGCGCTTGAGCTGTGCATACTTAGTAATTGTACTTCTATATCGCATCTATTCTTGATTGTCTTTTAGAAAGGGTCTATCTTTTTTGCTGTTAAAAATAAATATAAAATTTGGATTTTAGTAAAAAAAATAACTTATATTGTTATTGGTAGGATTAATTTTAAAAAGGGGTTCACTTTTTTATTTTTCAGTTTTGTTTATCATAATCGGAATGTTCTTTGAGACCTCATATTCTTTGTTCATGTTGTGAGAACCCTTCTCTCTTGATTAGATTCTTTCATGTGTCCAAATGTCATTCTTTGTTGCCCTTCCTCCTTTGGATATATATTTATATTTATTTATGAGAGAATATTTACCTCTCCAATTTAAAATTTGATTATCAAACACGTATTAACGCCTAATATTTGTTTTATATGGGATTAGTAGGTTATATGGATTTTTTCCATTCTACTAAGCACTTAGGTACGTTCAGCTAATGTTATAGTTCGCAAAAGATTGATGTGTTTTATTTTAATATTAGATTATGATTCGATGGTTTAATTATAGTATTACACTAAGAATTCCTTGTACATAAACGAATTGTTTCTAAATTTTCAGTTAAATATATAAAATATTATATTTTTACATTGTAAAGCACAATTTTGCAACATAATTTTAAACAAAATATTAGAATTTCAAAATAGAGTGAATTTATTAACTACATACATATACAATAATATAATTGTGAAGAATTAAATTCTAGTTTTGAAATGTATTACAAATTCATGATTTAGTATATAAATATATATTTTTAAAATCATCTAAAAACTTAACATACTTTGTATATATGTATATAGTTTATTCCTTTAAAATGTTTCAAAATTCTACACTTACATGAAAAACATAATGTAACAACCACCAAAGTTAATAAAAGATCTGAATGAATGTATTGTAAGATATTTTTTTTTTTAAAAAAGAGAATGATAACATATAGAGGGCATAACAAAACTAAGAAGAGACATATACAAGTAATGCGAAAATAAATGGACCCACTTTGTCCCCGACAAGAAACATTTCTATTAATAATATATACATATAAAAAGATAATATCAAAACTAACCAAAAGGATTAACACAAACTAAAAAGGGTCTCATCGACATTGATTATATCTTTACACTAATCAACAAATTAGTGGACCCAAAGGTTCTTCTCTATCTTTCTCTCTCTTTATATATATAATGTAACCGTGTTAGATTTTAGATTATGGTTTAATCATATTTAATGATTAATCACGATGTTGTTACGAGTTTCAGAAAGATATGTTCGTGTCTTATTAATTCAATTCCAGCAGTGTTATATAACCATACAACCGAAAACCCTAAGAGAATACTAGCCATAAAGGAGTTCTAAAGAGAAAGGGAAATTAACATAAGTGGCTTAGAAGAGAAAGGAAAATTAACATAAGTGGCTCGGAGAAGATATTCCCGAGATATCTCTAACACTCCCCCTCAAGTTGGTGCATGAAGATTGATGATGCCCAACTTGCGTTGAAGGTAATCAAATTGTTGTCGCCCAAGTGCTTTCGTAAATATGTCCGCCAACTACTCCGTTGTTCGAATGTGCGAAGTAGTGACACGGCCACCCTTGATCTCATCACGGACGTAGTGACAATCTATCTCGATGTGCTTGGTTCGTTCATGGTATACTGGATGTGCTGAAATATGTAGAGCAGCTTGGCTATCACAGGTAAGGTGAGCAGGAGGCACGTCGATACCGAAATTTCGCAAGATTTCCCGAAGCCATGTCAACTCACGACACGTGAACGCCATCGCCCTATATTCGGCCTCGGCGGAAGATGATGAAAGGGTAGTCTGCTTCTTAGTTTTCCATGAGATAGGCGAGTCACCGAGAAGAACTAAATAACCCGTTAAAGAACGTCGCCGATGCGGTTCCGTCCCCAATTAGAATCGCAGAATGCTCAGAGAAATAGCTGGCTGTCGGAGCGGAGAAAAATTCCTTGTCCGGGGCAGACTTTCAAGAACCGGACCACCCGCAAAGCTGCATCCCAGTGATCATGAGTAGGGGACTGCATAAACCGCATAAGGACTTGAACGACATAAGACAATTCAGGACGAGTGAGCGCAAGATAAACAAGTCGTCCAACCAAGCGACGGTACGACTCAGGATCAGCAAGGAAAGCTGCGGTTGAGGAATGGAGCTTGTGGTTTTGTTCCAACGGAGAGTAAGCTGGCTTCGACCCGAGAAGCCCACACTCGGATACAATATCCAAAATATACTTCCGTTGTGACAAAACAATGCCTTGAGGGGTTCGAGCAACCTCAATTCCGAGAAAATACTTGAGCGGTCCAAGATCCTTCATATGAAAACATGAGCTCAAATATGTTTTGAATTTGGCAAGGAAAGAGAGATCGTTACCACCAACAAGAAGGTCGTCAACGTATATGATGACATGAAGGCGAGTGGAGCCACGAGTGTAGGAGAACAATGAGTAGTCGGCGTATGAGCGAGTAAAACCAAAGTTGAGAAGAGCCATGGTAAGCTTATCAAACCAGCACCGAGGGGCTTGGCGGAGTCCGTATAATGATTTGCGGAGGCGACAAACTAGGCCCGTAGAAGGAGCATCAAACCCCGGAGGAACACGCATGAAAACTTCCTCGTCAAGATCGCCGTGAAGAAAGGCGTTGTGCACGTCCATCTGGTGGCCCTCCCAATTCTGTATAGCCGCCACAGCCAAGAAAGTCCTTACGGTAGTCAGCTTTACGACTGGTGCGAAAGTCTCATTATAGTCGATGCCCTCTTTCTGATGATTCCCGAGAACAACGAGCCGAGCCTTATAACGTAACTGGTGTAACAGGAGACTGCTCGACAAGGATATCAGATGGTTGTTCCGTGCGTGACACGGTAACGGAATCCCTGCAGGTCGAGGGGGATTCGGGCTGAGGCAAAGACACCGATGGCATGTCTGAGACGGGAGCAGCGGAAAGATCCACAGAACTCCCCCTGTCGAGTGGCGAGGGGTCAGAGTAGAACCCGAAAAAGTCACCAAGACGAGCCAGGTGGGGGTAGGATCGAAGATCCGCAGCAGACGGAGGATCATGTGCACCAAGGTCGACGAGGCAAACGAAAATGTGTCTTCGATAAAAACCACATCACGAGAATAGAAGTATGTCTCGGCTTCCAAATCATAGACCCTCCAAGCCTTCTTTGCATCTGGATATCCAAGAAAAACACATTTACGAGACCTTTCACCGAACTTGTCTCGATGGGGTGTTTTGGAGTGAACAAAACATAGGCAGCCAAAGAATCTGAATTGGTCGTACGGAGGAGACTTTGCGAACAACATCTCATAGGGGGTCTTATTCTAAAGAACGGAAGACGGAGTACGGTTGATGATATAGACAGTGGTCAAAATGCAATCCCCCTAAAATTCTATCGGAAGATTAGCTTGAAACCGTAGTGAGTGTGCCACGTCGAGGATATGCCTATGCTTGCGTTCAACTCGCCCATTCTGCTGAGGTGTATCGACGCAAGATGTTTGGTGAATTATCCCTGAAGAGGCAAAGAAAGGGTGCAAAGCCATAAATTCAATCACATTGTCTGTTCGAACCGTCTTAACATGTTTATGAAACTGTCGCTCGGTCATGGCGCAAAAGTGCTGCAAATGCTGAGAAACCTCGCTCTTAGAACGGAGTAAATAAACCCATGTTGCACGGGAAAAATCGTCGACAATGGTGAGAAAAAACCGTTCAGCATTCTTTGTAGGAATCGGATACGGACCCCAGACATCATAGTGTATAAGAGAAAATAAATCTGATGCTTTATTACTACTTTCTAAAAAAACATTGCGAGACTGTTTTGCTCGAAAACAAATGTCACAAGGAGAGTCTGTAGTAGAGGTAGAAATATCTAAATCCAAAGAAGAAGCTAACGTAGATAGGTTCTTTTCCGAAAGATGCCCAAGTCGTTGATGCCAAAGACTATGTTGGTTTGCAGCCGAAATTCGAAACGCAGTGGCCTCTCTAACCCGACGAAGCTTGAACACCCCATCACACTCTTCACACGCTCCAATCAGGATCCTCGTGGAACGATCCTGTATCACACAAAGACCATCAACAAATGTGACAAAACACAAATTCTGTCTGATCAATTTGCCCACAGATATAAGATGGCAAGTAAGTGTGGGAACAAAAAGAACTTCACGGAGCACCAAAGAGTCATGTAACACCAAATCTCCAATTTGTGTAGCCTCGGTATGAGAACCATCGGGAAGGTCAATCGGATGGGCTAATATCGGTCGTAGATTGGTAAGCAAAGTAATATCACTGGTCATGTGATGTGAGGCTCCGGAGTCAACAATAAAATCGACAAAAGATGCCTTACCAGAGAGCCGGTCGGAAGTCCCCTGTTTCTGAGAATTCAGAAAAGCGAGTAACGACTGATATTGGTCTGCGGTGAGACCCGATATAGCACTAGGAACGGCATAAGGGGAAGTGGAGCCAACGGCCGAAGCATAAGAAGAAGGAACCTGCGTTGCGTGTGCAGATCCTCGTGCCCGTCCCCCGCCCCTGCCGCTCTGTACCCCACCGCGACCTCTGCCACCATTCGGGGTAGCCGTGGAGTTGATAACATTGGCTGATGACGTGCCC
>CM071871.1:37514451-37527024 GCA_036759665.1 Gynandropsis gynandra | reverse complement strand
TCTCAAAACCTTCCTCTCTACTCATGGAATCTCACACCTAACATCTCCACCTCACACTCTCGACCACAACAGCATATCCGAACGCAAACATCGCCATATCGTCGAAACCAGACTTACTCTCTTATCCCGTGCCTCTATTTCGTTGAACTTTTTGCCCTTCTCGTTTTCAACGACCGTGTACCTCATCAACCGCCTTCCCACGATGGTTCTCAACTTCAAATCATCTTTCGAAGTGCTTTTCAAAACAACCCCAAATTACTCTAAACTTCGGTCATTTAGACGTCTCTGCTATTCGTGGCTTCGCCCCTATAACAACCACAGACTTCAGCCAAAATCCACACCATGCATCTTCATTGGGTACTCACTCAGAGCAATGCCTTCCTATGCTTCATGTTCCATCGGGTCGAGTTTGTCTCTAGGCACGTTGATTTTGCCGAGTTCCAATTCTCTTTCCCACATCTTGCTTCAATCCTCTCTTTCCCCCTGATTCATCCCATCATATCTTAGTCCTGCCATTCACTCTAGTTTCCTATCGCGGCCTTCGTACACATGAACTATCCACGACAACTCGTTTGGATCCTTTGCCTATATCGACCAAGCTACGATCGACCACTAACCACAAACCAGCCACCTAAAAAACGTCCCAACACTCCCACCGAATCATAACACCCACCAAATGGTCACTCGGTCTAAAAACATCACCAAACCAACCACAAAACTATCTTTCACCGTCACACTACCAAAGGAAATCGACTTAGAACCGACGTGTGTTTCTCAAACACTCAAACTCTCTCATTAGAGACAAGCTATGATGGAAGAATTTGATGCTCTCATTCACAATGGCACTTGGACTTTAGTGCCTCCCTACCCGAACTACAACATCGTTGGTTGCAAATGGATATTTCGTACTAAACGTCTTTCTGATGGCTCTGTTGACAGATACAAAGCTCGCCTCGTGGCAAAGGGGTTTCACCGACCGGGTTTTGACTATCATGATACATTCAGTCCGATCATCAAATCCGCCACCATCCATCTCATCCTAAGTCTTGTTGTTACCTCATGGATCTTCAATAACTCGACATCAACAATGCATTTCTACAAGACACGCTCAACGAAGACGTGTATATGGTACAACCACCGGGATTTATTGATCCTGATCGACCTTTTCACGTTTGCAAACTCGGCAAGGCGTTATACGATCTCAAGCAAGCTCCACGGGCCTAATACCATGAACTTCGATTTTTCCTCCTTGAGTCTGGGTTTCACAACTCGTTGTCCGACTCATCTCTCTTCATCTACCGTGCCAAGGACATCACATCTTTCTCCTTGTCTACATGGATAACATTCAAGGAATCACACAAGAGAAATTCAATGTGTCATCAACCTTCTTGCCGCCCGGTTTTCCCTAAAGCATCTCGATCATCTCTCCTATTTTCTCAGCGTGGAGGTCAGTCGCAATGCCAGTGAACTACATCTCACTCAACAAAAGTACATCAATGATATTCTTCCTCATCACAAATATGCAACATGCTAAACCGGTTCTTACACCGATGGTCTCCACTTTGACTCTCCTACACCGTGGGCATTCCTCTGGACGATCGGATCGAGTATGCAGTCTTCAGTATATCCTCTTCACACGACCGAACATTGCTTTCGTCGTCAACAAACTTGCTCAATATAATGCATTGTTCTATATCTGAACACTGGCAAGCTGTAAAAAGGGTCCTCCGTTATATTAGCGGCACAAATCATATGGTGTGCTCTACTCTCGGAACAACAATCTCTCACTTCATGCCTTTTCCGATGCCGATTAGGAAGGTGATCGCGATGATTCTAGCTCAACCGGGGCACACATTGTCTATCTCGGCCGACATCCTATATCTTGGTCATCAAAGAAACAATGATGTGCAGCCAAGTCTTCGACCGAAGCCGAATACAAATCCGTCTCGTCCACGGCCTCCGAGGTACAATGGTTTACATCCTTACTCTTAACTTGGCATCTATATTCCGACTTCTCCGTCAATATCTGTGATAATGTGAGAGCCACCTACTTATGTGCCAATCCCGTGTTTCATTAACGGATGAAACACATTGCCATTTATTATCATTTTATTTGGGGACTGGTCTAGTCACACCAACTACGTGTCTCTCACGTCTCTTCCGCAAATCAACTTGGGGACACACTTACCGAGCCACTCCCGCAGACATGGTTCGAACTACTACAGATCAAGATTGGTGTCTCGACCAACACACATGAATCAATACGATTTGTCATAATTACTTTAATGTACATCATTGATGAATGATTAAAATCAAGAGCAGCCCTCAAATTCTCTTGAATTCCCACTTGTACATTAACTTTATTCCTAGGGGAATTCCCAACTTTATTATCAAACAATTACGATTTTAAAACTTCGAACAAGATACACGACAGCTGAACTTTCAAATCATAGAATGTCGGAGCAAATGGAAGTACCTTGGATTTAGACAAATTGGGTAGAGAAAAGATCAAGGTGGAAACAGGAGCAGCGATCAAAGTGAGCACTAGGGATCCAAGGAAGAGACCCGGAAGCTTCGACAAGCCCAGAGATATCGCCCCTTCATCGCGCAATGGAAGCACAACGAAATAGGCGCTTAAAATCTGGTATTTTATCGTGGGTTAGATCAAGATCAAACATCCACAATAAATCAGTAACGATACAATATGAAAAATCGATTGCTAAGGAAGAAGAAGCAGAAAGGAAGATTCGTACAAAGAAGAAGCAGGAGGAAGAATGTAACAAGACTGGAATCTCGTGAGGGTGGACGGGAACAATGGCGGAAACAAACGAATCTAATCGAAGCCTGTCTGCCATGAGAGAGAAAGAGAGAAAGGGAGAGCTTCTCCGGTGGTGTCGAGCTCTAGAGGCAAGACCGAGGGGGTCCTTTCGCATCTCCAAGGCAAGAAGAAGGTTTGGTCAAAAACAAATTTTTTTTTAAATTGTAAAATATATTTGGATTTATTTTACAACATATATAAAATGTCCCAATTGTTCAAATGAATTATTGTTTTTATTTTATACATAAATTATTATATTAATTCAAATTCATGAGTATTAATATTTACCATAATCGTCTACATGACATAATTGATGTGTAAATCTATATATTATGTATTCAAAGGTTATGTTAGAAACAATTATCATAATTTAACTACTTTAGAAAAATAAAATATAATTTATATATAAAAATAGAACACCAATTAGTTTATATAATTTAAAATATTTATATTCAATTTGTAAATATTTTTGTATTCTAATTGAAATTTTGTATGTACAAAATAAAATATAAATTCAAATAATATAAATATATTTTAAAATAGAAATACAAATAGTAAAATAAATAACTAAATTATTTGAATATGTATATATTATCTAATTATTTTATAAAATATATAGATTATTATATACAAATCATGTTAGAAATATTGATTCTGTAAGAGAATAATAAGAATGATAGGAAAAAGAATATAATTCTATAAGAGAAAAATTATAAAGGACTAAATTATCATTATTCCATTAACAATAATCAAGGTTCAAAAAGCGTTAGGAGTTAGATGGGTGAACATCCAACGCCTAGCACTTAGAACATCTAACTCGGATCATATTTGAGCGAGCCGAGTTAGGTATGTTCCAACTCGTTTGAAAAATAAACTGACGAGCTGAGTCGAAACAAATTAAAGCTTGGACGAGCTCGTTTACGAGCTGAATACAAAAACATATAATTTCCTATTTTTACATATTATACATATAATTTACATTTTCTAAATATTATTTAAAGAAAAATAATATATTATTTACATATAATAATATTATTATTTTTCTATTTATACCAAATTAATATAATTTTTATTAATAAATAAAGAAATAAAATATTTTAATAACTATTACTAAAAAATATGTTTATATATTCGATATTTTATTTAATTTTCGATAGATTTATTTTCTAATTAGTATTTTTTATATTTAATAACTTTGTATTCAAATTACTATTTTGATAATTTATATATATTATTTAATTTGCCGAAAAAAATAAAATATTAATATATTACAATTCTTTTAACTTAAATAGTCTAGCTCACGAGCCAGCTCGTTTTTAGACGAGCTAAAGGCGAGCTGAGCTGAGCTGAGATTTTCTAGCTCATCTTGAAAACGAGCGGAGCTGAACCAGCTCATTTTTTGGCGAACTCATGACGAGTTGAGTCGAGCTAGCTCATTTTACACCCCTACACTTAGACGGTATCTAGGCGGGTTAGGCGGATTATATATATACAATGTAATATTAATCCAAATTTTTAATTTAGAACATTTATAATTATTTAATTATTTAAAAATGTAAATAAATAACAAAAATAAATAAGTAAAATTTTTAATTATCTCATTCAACTTTTTTTATATTCTTTATTGAAATGTTGTTCATCAGATTCAAAGTGTATGTTAATTTTTTCTTCTTCAAAATCCAAATATGATTCATCAAACTCTCTATCTATAAGCAAATCATCTATTTGCTCGATCTCTTGAACATTCACACGTCAACACATTTTGGTTCGATCCTTCATATTCTTCCATTGATTCATCGTCTGTTTTTCCATTATCAACAATCCAATCTTGAAAATGATATGGATCATTAGATAGAAACACATTCAAAGCCTTGTTCATTTATTTGCCCCCTAATTCTTGCCATATTTTTCTGAAATCTCGACGATGTCAATTCTTGTGCACAATTCCTGAAATCTGATACGTCCGAGTGACTTTGTGAGTATGTCTGTGAGTTGGTCTTGTGTAGAGGTATACTCGAACACGATCTTCTCATCTTCAACGCACTCCCAAATGAAGTGAAATCGAGTGTCGATGTGTTTGCTCCGGTCGTAAAAGACGGGGTTTTTGCTCAACGCAATAGCGGAGTTGTTATCCACCCTAAGATCCGGCGCTTAAGTTTCTGAGTCAATGAAGTCACTCAAGTGTCGAGCTAACCAGATGCCTTCACAAGTTGCAGCTGACACAACGGTATATTCTGTCTCACATGAGGACAAAGCCACCACCTTCTGCTTCGTCTACTGCCAGTGACGGGGCTATCACCAAGGAAGTAGAAGATATCGCTTATGCTCTTTTGTGTGTCGATGTCACCTGCCATGTCGCTGTCACTGAATCCAACTAGACATGGTTAACCATCACACTTCTTTATGCTGAACACCCCATAACTGTCTGTCCTAGAAATATACCGTAACACGTGTTTCTCTGTCGTCATATGATCTTTGTGTGGCTTCTCCATGAAGCAACTCATGTACCCTACCGCATAGGCAAGGTCTGGTCGTGTGTTCACAAGGTACCGAAGTCCACCAACTATATTTCGATATTCGATGGCTTCGACTAGTAGACTAGAACTTTCCTTGCTAAGCACGTGCTTCCATAGGCGCCTTGCATGGGTAGCAGTTGCTCATGCTACATCTCTCCAATAATTTCTCTACGTATGCTGACTGCAGAGCATGATACCGGTTGCACCTTGATAGACCTCAAACCCGAGATAGTAGGTCAATAACCCGAGATCGCTCATCTAGAACAAAGTCATCATCTTGGCCTTGAACGTTTAACATCGTATTTTTCGGACCTGGTGATTATCCAGTCATCGACGTAGATACCCATGATAGGCCGTGATGCTCTTCTACTTCGAGTGTATATCTCATGCTCAGAGGTAATCCTTTTGGACACAAGTGACTGTAAACTTGCATCTAACTTTGCGTTCCACGCTCGTGGTGCTTGTCGAAGTCCATAAAGGGCTTTATGCAGACGCAAGACCTTCTCTTTGTGGTTGTTGTCGATGAACCCTGATGGTTGTGTCACATATCCCTCTTATTTTAGCACGCCATTGAGGAACACACTCTTAATATCCATGTGATGGAGTTTCCACCCTTCATTCGCTGCTAATGCGAACAAGAGACGAACATACTCTATGCGCGCCACGGGCACAAAGACTTCGTTCGAAATCAATCCCCGCACGCTGGACGTATCCTTTTGCAATCAATTGCGCCTTGTGTTTAACAATGGCTCCATCTTTACCTTTAACACCCACTTGAGTCAAACAACTCGATGACCGACAAGAAGGTCGACGAGTTCCCAAGTACCATTATCATTGATTACTTTCATCTCCTCAAGCATTGCTTCTCGCCAATGTTGTGTTGCTCTGCCTCAATAAAAGACTATGGCCTTTCTATTGTGGTAAAGTGCAACTCTTTAGCCTCTAAGGCATGAGGTGCAAACCCCTGTGGTGATGATGGTCCGAGGATGTTGTTGATCGTGCGAAAGCATAGAGGTGCATCATGATCTACATCAAGGTTTGGTTCGATATTTATCGGCGATGATGCAAACTCTACCGCCTCTAGTGTTGCATCAGGAGTTTGAGGAGACTCTTGAATCGTTCTCTTGGGTCTGATTCACTCGTAGTGATATACTCGATGCTAAATGACTCCAATGAAACAATAGTGCCACCCTTGTCATGGGTCTTCCAATCCCATTGAACCACTTCATCAAAGATAACATCATGTGTCACATGAACCTATTTGCTATCTGGATCGTACATTCGGTATGCCTTTGACCCAGCTTTGTACCCAACAGTACGTGGTAACCCATGCACCATGTTGTGTTGAGCAAGCTTCCGTAGTGCATTAAAACTAACGTGGTCGTATCTTGCATATCATTTCCACGATTCTTCGAAGCTTCTTATCGTCAAACACATTGGCCGAGTAATGTTGAGGCAGATCGAATAGAGCCTATTGGAGGATCTTTGGACCCGTTCCAATAGTCGTTGTTACGGATCTCTTGTAGTCAAGATGCCTCATTCGATGATCGTATGGCATCCAGAGTTGTCCAACTGTCCCACACTAATCAGGTTTATGGTGAGGCGAGAAATGTAGTAGACCCCCGTTAGTGTACGATGTTCACCGTTCTTGCATGAGAATAGGATCATTCCTCATCCTTCAATCTTGACGATAGGTTCATCTCCAAACTTCACGGTTCCAACCACTAATTGATCAAATTCAGAAAACACAGCACGCACACCTGTCATGTGGTTCGTCGCCCCGGTGTCAAAGAACCAAAAATCACATTTTCACTCCTCCTCACGACTAAGATGGGTAGTAACCTTCGTCTCCACAAGGTGGATAAGGCACTTATGTGATGGTGGTGACCCTAATGGTGTAAGTTGTGATGTCGGATGATCTAATGTGGTCTCACATGCCTTGGTCATAAGGAGCGTAGGCTCATTGTCATTCCCGTGAGCCAGATGTGCTTCTTTATTTTTGGGCTTGGATTGATAGTCCCTAGTCCAATGACCCATCTAACCATAATTTCGACATTGGTCTTTTGATCTATCTCGGTTCTCGCTAGAACCAAATCCACCATCAGTTACAGATTTACGACGTCGTTGTTTTTTACGATGTTTCTCCGACTTGGAGCCTCCAAAGGAATAATCTTCTTGTTTTCTCTCCTTCATTCGTGCAATCATGGAAAGTTATTTTCTTGTACTATTTGCACGCTTTCTGAACGCTAACATTACGTGCTCAATCAGAACCGACACGCATAGACTCAACCGCTTCCCAAGCCTCTTTCGTATTCTTCTTCACGGCGAGCAAATAGATCATCTCCGACGGCACGCTACGCAGAATGGCTTCAAGTGTCATTTGATCTTCATGTTCATCATCGGTGCCTACCTCGACGACTATCCAAAGTCCTCTTGCTCGGAGCATCACCTTCATCATTAATGAACAATCTCTATAATTAGTCTTCGTGAGCATTGGAAATATCGTACCTCTCACCTCTTTAACCACCTTTTGCACCATGTGGTTACCATCATTCCGACGTCGACCACGATGTGGAGGAGGAGAAAGAGATTGTCGATGTCGTCCTGTGTTTACAGGACTCCTCGATGCTCCAGCATTGTGTGAGATCGACGACATTTCTTAATGGAGCGATTACACACGCTCTGATACCAATTGTTGGAAATATTGATTCTCTAAAAGAAGAATATGAAGGATAGGAAGAAGAACACAAAAGGATTGGTGTTTGAGTTATGATTTTTTCAATCCATTTGATCCCAATTTATAGGAAAAAAAATTACAAAGGATTAAATTATCATTACCCACTAACAATGGTTAATGGGCCACTAACCCCAGTAACTTTATTATTTTGAGTAAATGACCACGCACACCACTAACTCACTAATAAATAAACTTGAAAAATTAAGAAAACATAGAAATTATCCAATAAATTAAACTAAATAATCTAATTGCAAATATCTAAAAATTAAACTTAAAATTTAATACTAATTTACACCTTGCTAACCTAAAAATCTAACATCCTAAAAACTCGTCGTCCCATTGCATCCCTAGTTCATCGTCCTATACCTCACCCATTGCAGCTCTCACAACTTGTAGCCTTTCGTCCATCGTCACAACCATTGTCACCCATTGCAACCCTCACAACTCGCCGCACGTTGCAACATTTGCAACTCGTTGTCCCATTGCAACCTTTACAACCCGTCGTGGCTCATCGCAACCCGTCGTGGCTCATCGCAACTCTCGCCTTCAATCTCCCATCTCCTTCCATTTGTCGTTTGTCGACGTATGGTTGGGCACAGGACGATCAGATATCCGAAGCCGAACGAGTAATCAATTTTGTATTTGAAATCAAAATCGTGATATGCTAATACCTGAGGTTCAGGTAACCGAACAATAAGTCGGATACCCACGAGTACTCGAATCCATTTTTTAATATTGGAACATATATTGGTTCGGGTTCGGATTCGAGTTCGGGTTCGAGATTAGGCATCCGAGTCTAATAATAATAGTATTTTCGTCATTATCATATTAATGATATTTTCGCAAATATTGGTATTTTCGTAATTATCATAAATGTTAATAATATTTTCGTAAATTAATATATATATATATATATATAGAATACCTGCATATATCCATTTATGAAAACGAAAAATCTGAATCTTAAATTTAATAATTTTATTATCTAAACCGGTAGATTTTAGTACTTTTTTTCAATTTAAAAATGGATTTCGGATATTTTACCTATCCCTTTATGGACGTAGATGCCTCTACAAATAAGATTATGCATAAGATAGTGCTTTTTCTTCAATGGCTTCCTCTTCTGTTGCCCAATAACGATCTTTTATTTAAGGACGATTAATGGTCCTTATGTGTCCTTCCTTGGTTATTTGGAATTGAATATTGAAGCATGATTATTGAATTCCGAACGATATCAATTGACACTTTTAAGTTATTATGGGTTATTGTCTTTAAAATTATTAAATTTAAATTGGTGAAAAACCGGCAAGCGACGAAGACCCAGGCGACGAAGGTTGACGAAGACCCAGGCGACGAAGACCCAGGCAGCATCTCACCCACCGCCGGACCCAGGCGACTCCTCCCTCACCGCCGGTCGGTCTCTGCCGGCCGGCCCCCTAGGCGACGAAGCTCAGACGACGAGAACCAGAGTACCTAGGCGACGAAACCCAGGAGAAACCCAGACAGCATCCTACCCCCGTCGGACCTAGGCGGCACCGGCCTCACCGCCGGTCGGCCTCTGCCGGACGGTCCCCCCCCTCTTCTCCCGCCAAATACCTAGCCCCACTACACCCCCCCCCCCCCCCCACTTTAGCCCTGTCGACCCATCACCACACAAAAATCATGTCGCCCTACCTCCGTTCTCGGTCTGCTCCGCCTTCCCCCCTCTGAAAAACTGTAGTTCTTGTGTTTATACAGCTCATGAATAATATTTTGAATAAGTCATGATCTAGACATTCATCTTATCCTTTGTATTGTGCAAACTTGAAATGAAAATGATGAAATCAGAATCACAAAGCTTGATGAAATGAAAATGATGAAATCACAAAGCTTGATCAGACTCACAAAGCTTGATCAGACTCACAAAGCTTGATCAGAATCTCTCTCACTTGTGTTTCTCTCAAATTTAGGGTGAAAAATGGAAAGATGATTTTGATGAATAATACGTGCTTTTGATTATCCATTCTTCCTTACATATATTATTTTTAGGTTGTTATACAAATTCAACAGGATATTCCCTTTGTCAAGTAAAACTGACCCCTTTTGTCATTTTTTTGCATGGGCTTCAATCGTGCGCTTCTGGATGTGGGCTGCTGGGCCGAGTCTGCTGCTGAGCTGGATCTTGGTTTGGGCTTCCGTATGGGCTTCGTCAACCCGGTTCATTTCAGCTTCATACCCGGTAACCCGCTTCATCGTCTCTAACCTAGGAGTCAGAAGAGTTCGAGACACTTCCAAACACCTAGGNGCAACGCCGATCCTCTCCCGTAGCATGGCGAACCGTTCCGCCGGTAGCGGCTTCGTCAACAGATCCGCGAGCTAGTATTCCCCTCGCACATGCCGTAAGTAAATCCTCCCTTCATTCTAAGCCTCACGTACGACATGAAACTTGATTTTAATATGCTTCGTGCGCTTGTGGTCGATCGGATTTTTTCCGATCGCGATAGCCGCCGTGCTATCACTGTAAATAGGAATCCCCGTTTGCATATTGAACCCTAGCTCCCCAAACAACCTTCGTAGCCAGGTAGCATGATTAGTAGCCGAGCTTAGGGCCATGTACTCGGCTTCGGCCGTTGACTGTGCAACCACCGATTGTTTTTGAGTCTCCCATGTGAATATTGAACTTCCTATCGTGAAACAGAAACCCGTTGTGCTTCGCATATCTTCTGTGTTACCAGCTAGGTCTGAGTCCGCAAACCCTACTAGTTCTGCCTGTTTCACTTGCCTGAAAATTAAACCATAATTTGTTGTTTCGCGTATGTACCTTAGGACTCTCTTAGCATTGTTTAGACTTCGTACTGTCGGCTTTGCATTTTTTCTTGACAGGTACGAGGCCGCAAATGCTAGATCGGGGCGGGTGGATGCGAGGTACAAAATCCCCCCGACGATGCTTCGGTACCGCGTGCTATCGGTAAGTTCTTCGCCGCCTTCTTCATGCTTAGAACTTAGGGAAATGGGAGTTCTTACTCCCTTTGAATCCATCATTCCAAACTTCGAAAGAAGTTGGAGTGCATATTTCTCTTGGCATAAAAATATACCGTCAGTGAGGTAATTAACCTCAAAACCAAGAAAATACCTGAGCGTACCCAAATCGCTCATATCAAACTCTGAATTGAGTTTGATTTTAAAACTTTCAATCAACTTCAAACAACTTCCCGATAGTATAATATCGTCAACGTAAAGGCATATAATCAAAATATTACCTCCTTCAACTCGAATATACATTGTCGCGTCGCAATGACTTCGAGTACAACCTTCCCTTAGGAAAAATCCATCTATCTTTAGGAAAAATCCATCTATCTTGTTGTACCAGGCCCTCGGTGCCTGTTTCAAACCATATAAAGTATTCCTTAGTTTTAAAACCAAATGCTCAGATCCCTTTACCTCATAGCCTGGTGGCTGATCAACATAAACCTCCTCATTAATTTCACCGTTTAGGAATGCTGACTTTACATCCATTTGATGTAAAGTCCAGCCCTTCTGAGCTGCCACGGCTATCAAGGTGCGAATGGTGTCGTGCCTTGATACCGGGGCAAAAGTCTCTCCGTAGTCAAGCCCGTAAGTCTGAGTGAAACCCCGAGCCACTAACCTCGCTTTATACTTTTTAATCCTCCCCAATTCATCCGTCTTGAGTTTGAATATCCATTTAACCCCAATCACCTTTTGATTTGCGGGTCTTTCTGTCAAATACCATGTTTCATTTTTCTCCAACATTCTCATTTCCTCGTCCATGGCACTCTTCCAATTCGGATGCTTCATAGCTTCCTCATAGTTCGTAGGCTCTACCATAGCTAGGTAGCAACCCTCCTCCATTTCTTGATCATCCGAATCCTCATCCATTGCGTAGATATCACTCAATCTACGCGTTCTGTGAACCTCTCTTGATGATTCACCTGAACTCCCGGTACTTACTTGTTGTGTCGTAGGCATGTTAGACAATGAGAGTCGTAGTGGTGTCATCGGTGGTGTTGATTGATCACCACCACTACCCCCGTGTCCCGACGAGCTACCCACCTCAAATGTAGTCGGCACTCCCTCAGGATTAGTATTACCTTGGGAGATAAGTAACTTCACTGGTCTTCAGTTTTAGGTTTCTCAGCCTTAGTCTCCCAATCCCAACATTTCTCTTCATCAAAGACCACGTCTCTTGACACTTCAACTTTCCCGGTCTCAAGCACATAAACCCGATAGCCTTTGCTAAGGCTACTGTACCCAACGAATACACACGTTTCAGATCTTACGCAGGTTTCTAAGTGTGCGTTCGACTTCCGGATCGTAGATGAGAAGTTTCTGGGTAGAGCTTCTCATGCAAGTTTCCTGCACAACAAGAAACAAAAACATAGGGGGGTCTTGTCCTTTAACGCCCTTGTAGGCAACCTATTTTGAATGTACGCTGAGGTAAAAACTCCCTCTGCCCAAAATTTATTAGGCAGCCTCTTATCCTTCAACATACTACGAGTCATTTC
>CM071871.1:37485600-37497803 GCA_036759665.1 Gynandropsis gynandra | reverse complement strand
GTATTTTTATCTTCTAAAATTGTATTCAAGATAAATGAAATACGATCTATTTATACATAAAAACAATGATACAAAGTAGAATAAATAGACGAGTGACGAATAAAAAAGAGAGGAGAAGTGTGAACTACCGTAGTATCAGCATATATAAGAGTCGAAATAGGAATTGGACCTTCCATGATATCAGATAATCATATACGGAGAGGAAATTACGCGGATTTAGCGATAGTACCCCCAAATAATAGAAAAACAGATAAATTAATTAAAAAAGGTTAACTTTATTATTAAAAATCACGTTATTTATTATTTCGAACAAATCCTGAAATTCAAAACTATCATTTATCCAATAAAAACCTAAAATTCCTAATAATAAACCAAAATCCCTAGTAAATTCATAAAAGACATTCAATATTGTGATATTCTTCTTGAATATCTTTTGATTATAATATACTTCGTTAAAATCTTTTTAGATGAAATGCAACGTTAAACATCCTAGAAGAATGGTAGGTTTATCATACAAATATTATCTCATTAAATATATGTACTAAGACAACCTAATTTGGGTAAAACTTAGTAAATAAAAAAATGCAACAATTATTTTACCTCTCCTATGAAGACCATCATGGGATATCTTTTGAATAATACATTCCAATCATATAAACCATCTTTTCAAATGTTTTCGTTGCTAGAACATTAGTGAATAAATCCGTCGAATTTTCACTTGAGTTATATGTTGAATATTTATTTTACCATTTTGTTCAAGATCATGAGTAAAAAATAATTCCGGTGAAATATGTTTTGTCTTGTCAACTTTGATATATCCATCATTAAATTACGCTATGCAAACAGTATTATCTTCAAATAATATTGTGGGTATAGTTTTACCGATCAAAAGACCACATATCTCTCGGATATAATGTGACATAGATCTCAACTCATCACACTTATAACTTGTCTCATGAATTGCACATACTTTCTCATGGTTTGATGAAGTTGCTACCAATGTTTGTTTCGTAGAACGTTATAAAGTTGCAGTTCCACCACATGTAAACACATATCCTGATTGAGATTAGGCTTTATGGGGATCAAATAAATTCGACATCCGTATAACCAATTAAATCAAAGTTTAATGAGTTACTATAACATAATCTTCATGTCAAATATTTCTCAAATATATATAATTTTATGTTTTACATCATTTCAGTGTCTCCAAATTGGTGAGGAACTATATCTTACTAATAAACTCACTACAAAAGATATATCAGAACACATATTATAATGTCCAATGATCTAATGAATTCACTACAAAAGATATATCAGAACGTGTATTATAATATCCAATTATCTAATGAACTCACTACAAAAAATATATCAGAACGTGTATTATAATATCCAATGATCTAACTACCATTGGCATACTTAAAGTATGTTATTTATCCATGTAACATCTTTTAAATACTTTCTCATTATAACTGGATTGATGCAAAAATATTCCACCAATTGAGATGGCCAATTTGGAAACCTAAATTTTTTTATTTATTTTATAAGATATTTAATTTCAAGCTCTTTCTCTAAATATTGTGTAGCTTGTAATAGCTCTTTCAAGACTTTCAACTATATTTAAATTATCAACGTATATCCCAATTATAACAAACTTTGAATTTAAATTTTTTATGAAAACACATGGACATATATGATCATTTTATAACCTTCTTTTATCAAATATTCACTTTAACGGTTATACCATATTTGTCCAGATTATTTCAATTCATACAGATCTTATTTAATTTAACAAAATATATTTCTCTATATTTATTATTATGTGCTTTAAATCTTTCAGAGTTTTTCATATATATCACATGGACATAAAGGATCATTTTTGTAACCTTCTTTTATCAAATATTCACTTTAATGGTTATACCATATTTGTCCAGATTATTTTAATCCATACATATCTTATTTAAATTTAACAAAATATATTTCTCTAGAATTAATATTACGTGTTTTAAATCCTTTAGAGGTTTTCATATATATCTCATGATCTAACGAACAATATACATAAGTCTACGTCCAGGAAACATATATAAAGTCTTTCATTCATTGCCAACACTAGAAAAATATGTCTTTTTATAGTCAACACCAGGAATTTAGGTAAATATTTGGGCGGCAAGTCTTGTTTTATATCTAATAATCTTCATTTTCTCATTTCTCTTTTGAACAAATACATATTTTTTTACCTACGAGTTTAATTCTTTTCTACTGTTTGGATGAGTGGCCTAAAAACTTTTCGTATTTTAAATTATTCTAAATCAGACTTGATTGTCTCTTTCCATATTTTCTTGTACTAATAGTTAATTGATATCTCTTCATTTTTATTATTTTGAGATAGTTGATTTTCTGCAATATTAATTATATCAATAGTGTCTTCTGGAGAGATATTCTCATTTTGTCCATCATGAATTTGTTTCTTTTCTTTTTCGAGAGTCTTTATCTTTGGGACCAAATGGTCTACCATGATTCAAGTGTACCTTTAGTTTCGTTGGAAAATATAGGTTGTTCTTTTAAAACACTTATTCTGATTGGAGTATTTACAATTGCAATATGAGATTTTTTAATTCTTTCATGAGTAGGAAATGCATTGCAACTGATTTGCAATACCTTGTAGATGAATTATCCTTTGAATTTCTAGTTCATTTCCCTTTATTCGAGGATCTAAATCTTCTAGTGATAATACATTCCACGATATATCTTTTTCCAACTATTTATTATTTTTTTCCAATGTTGGATATTATGATTCATCAATATGATTATTTGCAAATCTTGTAGTGAAGAGACTCTAGTAGTTGGTTCAATACATTTTACTATAGATGGAGATTCATACCAAAATATATTCATTTCCTTTTCTAAGGTCCCATTTTAGTTCTTTGTGGTGGATTAACTGAAATATATACAATACATCCAAATGTTATAAAAAATGATTTTTTACCATAAACGAATTGCAAAACGGAATTATCTTTATAACTAGTTGGACGAGTGCGTACTAGTTATGTTGCATGTAGGACAACATGTCCCCAAGCCCATACGGGCAGATTGGATTTCATAAGCATTGGTCTCGCAATCCACCGAATTCATTTTATAAATAATCATGCTAGACCATTTTCTTTATGATCTACCTTTATGCATATTGACATACAACAAGTTAAAAATGATTGGACATAAATTCACCAACATTATTAAGACGAATTGTTTTAATTGGATAATCTAAAAACTATGCATATAATTGTATTATTTATGTAAGCAATTCTGCGAAAGCTAAGTTATGAGATGATAATAAACACACATGTGATCATCTAGTTGACGCATCAATGAACTCCATGAAGTATCAAAATGATCCATATGACAAATGAATATTACCACACATATCACCATGGATTTTTCTAAAAATGATAGCGACTAATGTCTCATTTTGATTGGTGAAGGCATTATTAACTTTCCTTTTGAGCAAACAACATAAGTCCATTCACGAGCTTTTAATGAATGATCGAGTTAATTTTTAATAATATTTTGTATCATTGTTGACCGATCATGCGAACTATAAAACTATTTGGTTATTATGATTTACATCTTTAATAAACTCATGGTGTATTGTATGATATGACTCAATCATTTTTATTGTTTTATGATATAACCCATATCACATAGCAGATAATTTTTCTAACACACACTTTTTCTCTATTATATTTTAAGTGATATAAATATATTCAATATTTTTTCATTCATAATTTTAATATGATATATATATATATATATGAATATCCTTAAAACACAACAATTTTTTGAAACATTTGGTGAATAAAAATATTTTCAATTATAAATTATGTATCTTTTGGCATAATAAAATTTGCTCCTCTCCCGCCTTCAACAATTTATGCACATCCTAAAATTGTATGCTTATGTGCTTGTTCATTTTTCAATTATAAGAAATAATTTTTCTCTTTATGAATAATGTGTGTAATAATACTGTTTGCGAGACATATATTTCTATCTTGAATCTTAAATTAATACATTATAATCTAAATAAATTTTAAAAAATGAATGAATAAATATAATAGTATATAAAATAGACAATTAATAATCAAATGAGAATTTATATTAGAATTGAAATGGCTTAAACGATCTTTAAAGAAACAAATATTAAATGAAATCGAAAAAATAAAACATTACATAATGACATTGAAAAATAAAACATTTCTTGATCATTCACTTCCATTCTTCACGATGGATACGAAAATCGACAACATTTAGGTACAAGCCACCACCGTTCAATTTATTGTAGTCATCACATTGAGAGTAGTTTTGATATTATTTTCTTTAAAATTTAAAGAATCGTGGTAAAAGTTAACATGACAAATATTTTTTTATTAACACCACAATCATTAAATTTTCTAGTTTTTCTCTAATATTTTTTAAATGTTAATTATGAAATAACGAAGAATCAGTGCACTACACCATAGAGCCTTGTATAGGCTATAGGCAGAGGCTTTAAAGACAGAACTCTCACTAAAGGTAACAAAAATCAGAACCCCATGAACCCACGAACACAAAATACAAGACAAGCAACAAAAATATCCTCACACAGTTAAGGATCAAGAACCACACCAAAATAGAATGCCAAAAAGATAAACTAATATTGGACTACCCTGGAATCAACTCTTGCAGGAAAATGATCTGATCACGCACTAACCAATCAACTTGAACTCGAGCCTTCAAGACCGAAGATGCACCGGTGTGGAATAATCGAATGTTCCTCTACTGCCAAATGAAGTAGACAGTTGTTTGTATCAAGATTCTTAATACAATCAACTCATCCGATGGGATCACTGTTTCTGCTAACCAATGACTAATACCATGCAAATCCGTAGCGAGATCCGACCACCTTGTCCCTATGAAGTGAGTTAGAACATCTCTGCTGTATTGGCAAGACAAAAATGATGGAGGTGAGACTCATTTTCTGTTTGACACAGGAGGCAGCTCAAGTCACATGGAACACCCCATCGAGCTAATCGATCCTTCGTAGGGAGACGAGACCACATTGCAGTCCAATGCGTGAAGGCAAATCTAGGAAGCGCTTGCTTGAACCACGTCTCATCGGGTCCAACGGGGATCGGACTAGCTATCCGAATAAGATTCCAAGTCTTGCTCGATTTGAAAACGGGTTCGAACCTGGTTGGTGATCCTTTCCATAAAAAAGATGTCCTCCCGTTTATCAACTGACGGCGGTACAATAGAAGAAATATGGATAAGAGCTTCTTCTACTTCACTACTTCTAGTATCCAGGAGTCGCCAATTTCCTTCGAAAACATCCTCAATAACCCTCGCGCACAAAGGAATCCGAAGCATCTTCAGACCTTCATTGCCAATGAGATAGATCAACGGACCAAGACTTATCCAATTATCCCACCAGAAAGAACACTTCTCACATTGCCTAAAACACAACAAACAAAGGTACTTGTTTCATGGCGTAAAGATAAGAGTCTACGAGCACTTTTCTTTGAGATTACTAAAACCACCGTAACAATAACATCTTTAGCGTCTATCTCTATGTTTGTTCATGACTTCTATCACGATCTTAACCACAATAACTTTTTTATAATTTAATATGATATACTAAAACATCAAATTTATAAAACAAATGTAATCTCGATGCAAAACAATGTAATATATATATATATATAATAAAGTGTCAATCAGAAAGTGACATATGGTCAGTGCCCTCGTGGGCACGTTCCTCTCCGGGGCGGTCTGGTCTAATCGAAGTCAACTGACACACATGGAATACGGGGTGAGTTTTCACCGAGCTGATCGCTTGAGTCTATAGGCTACCTCTCCTATCCGCTTCTACACAAGATCTACTTTCTTCTTCCTTAAGAGCGGGCCAAGCCTTTAGTGTAAGTAGGTTTGGGCTAGGTCGTAGCGATCCCGCCTGCCCCCTCTTGGCAAAGTAGGCTGATGGGCGAGCCCCCTCTTTTCGCAATGGTGTGGGTGATATTGTTCATTTGGCTTTGTGTTTTATATATATTAGAGATAATACTGGTCTCAGAAATTATTATTATAGTTGTTATTATTATTATTATTATTATTATTATTATTATTATTAAATAATGAACCGAATGTGAATGTGTGTAAGCTTTAGGGATATGCACCACGATTAATCTTTATCTTTTTATTTATTCAAATTTTTCTTTCGATTTTTTATATATACTATATCAAGTAAAGACAAATATAATGAGGTTTGTCTCCGGAAATTGTGAAAACCCCATGACTGTTTTGGAATAGATTTTCCTGTATAGATAAGATCAAAGATATTTTACTATTTTAATCAGTTTATATATATATAAAGCATATGATTCATTACGTATCTTTTTATCTTATGTTTGGATAATATAAATAACGCTTTTATAATAGAAATCCACATTCAAAATTTAGAAAAAAAAAACATTTTATATCTTCAAACAACCAATTAAAGTAACTCCTAATTTTATTTTATGTTAAAAACTTACGCAATCCATTTTTAAACCATTTTTTGTTAGCATAAAACATTTTAGACTATAAATCATTTGTCTTTCTGATTTTTTAATATCAATCTCATTTACTCTCATTTTGTTGCATGCTTAGACTATAAATTCTCACTAAAGAAGATATATGAGTAATAGAAAATACTATATAGGTAATGATATGATTCTAGTTTCTCGTTTCTCTCGGCCTTTTTTATATAGATATTGTAATTTCGATTCCGTTCTTCTTGATGTTTTCGTCCACCTATAAATCGTCTTTTCATTTCTATTTGAATGTACACGTCTTTCAACTCTTTTGCTTTCATCCTTATAATCGATTCTTTTATGATCCATGATGGAGTCATGATCATATTCTTATGAGGTAAAATAAATATAAGATACGATATAATCATAGTTTCGTAAACTTAAATTCTTTCTTAACTAAAAATATATTAACAAAAAACTTGAACTTTTAACCTATTTAATTATATTACATATAGTTTCACCTAATTTCACCATGATGATATGATTAGTTTGATTACTCTAATTTATTTTAAGTTTAAAATTCTTTGTATTCTAACTTTGTTTAAAATTAATCATAAATATTTTTTTAAATTTAAATAATTTTATATGATTTCATTTATTTCGATCGTTTAGGATTTTTTTTTCTCATAAAATTTCTATATTTAATATATTATTCCTTTCGAAGTTTCAAAATTTAATTTTTTCTTAAAATATTTTAAATTCAATCTATTCCTAGATGTATTAAATCTCATTTTGATAAATTCTTTTCTTTTTTTTCCTTTTTTTATTTTTCTTTTGAGTAGTTATTAGTTAGTTGATGATCTTGAATTATTGAATTCTTGATCTTGAATATATTGTGTATTATAAATACACATAACTAATGTATTTTTTAATCAATAAATAAAAAGATCACTTTCCCTTTCCCTTTGTTAATATGTTATTAGAGCATGTATTTTTTTAAAGGCAAATCGCCTTTAATCGGTGATCTCTTTTTCTCTTTTTACCGGTATTTTCCTCCTTCTTCGCCAGTGATCTTCTTCTCTTTCGGCGTTTTCTCCCTTCTTCTCTTTCGGCGCTTTCAATTTCTTCGCCGTTTCTTCTTCTTCCTCCCTTTCTTTCGGCGATTTCAACTTCTTCTCCTCCTCCTCCTCCTCCTCCTCTATCAATAGTGTCTTCTGGAGAGATATTCTCATTTTGTCCATCATGAATTTGTTCTTTTCTTTTTCGAGAGTCTTTATCTTTGGGACCAAATGGTCTACCATGATTCAAGTGTACCTTTAGTTTCGTTGGAAAATATAGGTTGTTCTTTTAAAACACTTATTCTGATTGGAGTATTTACAATTGCAATATGAGATTTTTTAATTCTTTCATGAGTAGGAAATGCATTGCAACTGATTTGCAATACCTTGTAGATGAATTATCCTTTGAATTTCTAGTTCATTTCCCTTTATTCGAGGATCTAAATCTTCATATTTTAGATTTCGGTCACAACAGATTTTCTGCTTCTTTTGCATCTCTTCTTGTTGCCGATTATTTGCCTTATTACCGATTGTTTCAGTTTGTGACCAGATTTTGATCGGTGGACTAATTCACTATGGCGACTAATCAAGAAAGCACAATGTCATCTTCTAGTATCTTTTATCCATACAAAAATCTGTTTTATCTTCATAACAATGACAACAACTGCATACTTTTGGTGTCAGAGAAGCTTATTGGCGAACTGAACTATATTACCTGGAAACGATCAATGTCGATGGCTCTAAATGGACGAAATAAACTTGTTTTCGTCTCGGATAAAATCTCTGAACCTTCTTCTAGTAATCCTTAGCATGATACATGAAATAGATGCAACAATATTGTTTGTTCTTAGATTATCAGTTCAGTTTGCAAAGATATTGTGGACAATATAGTCTATATGCGTACAACTTATGAAATCTGGACTAATCTAGGAGAAAGGTTCAATAAAAAAACATTCCTAGAATTTTTGGATTAGAGCAGGAATTACATAATTTGAGACAAGGTTCGCTTGACCTAAATGTGTATTATATAAGATTGATTACATTTGGGCAAGAATTGAAGAGTTTAGAAGATATACATGCTTGTACATGCCAGAAGTGTAGCTGCAATTTATCATCTTAGTTTAGTTCTCAGGAGGAACGAAGGTACCTTATTAATCCTCATGGGGCTTAATGACTCTTATGTTCTAGTTCACCGCCAAATCTTGTTGATGGACCCTCTTCTCGCCGTGTATAAGGCCTTTAATCTCGTTATCCAAGATAAGCAACAGAAAAGTGTCTTACCTCCACCCGATTCCCTCATTTTCCAGACCAATTCCACAAATTCTTCCATTTATCCTAGTAGTAAGCCTTGTCAATATAGTCTATCCATAAACCTCGAGCTACTTGTTCTCATTATGGACTCATGGGACACCTGGTTACCAAATGCTACCGTCTTCATGGCTTTCCTCCAGGTTACGAAAATCCAAATCCTAAACCTTGTCCTACTTCGAGTCTTGGATATACATCTATGATTAATGCCATACCTCTATGTCCTACTCTTATCACTCCCACTCCACCTCCCACTCCCATTATCCCAAACTAATTCAATGGCCTTTTAACACCTACACAACTTAATTAGGTAGTTTCTCATCTTCAACACTTAAAGAATGTTTCTTCGTCTTCTTCTCATACTATTGAGCAACCATGTGCCAACACTTCCTCTGCGCCTTTGTCTTTACCACCATCCATTGATAATTTCTCTTATTCTTATTCTTGATAATTTCTCTTATTCTTTCTACTTATCTTCTTTGTTGAATAAAAATAATAATATATTGAATTCAAATTCTTGGGTTATTGATATAGGTTCTAGTAATCATGCATGTAATGATTTTTCTTTCTTATCTAATGTTTCTCGAGTTCATAATATATTTGTGACACTACCGAATGGACTTTTGTTGCATGTCTCATATGTTGGAACAATTTCATTATCTTTTGTTCTCACTTTATACAATATTTTCTATATTCACATTTAACCTTATTAGTGTTAGTTCTCTTACTCTTACTTCAGGTTTAAATCCAACTTTTACAGCTTGTTATTGCCTCATACATGACCCTATTCGGACCTTGATGATTGGAAAGGGTAGGCTTTCTCATAATCTCTATTTCTTGGACAACATCTCTCACCCATTGTTTTCAATAAGCAACTCTCTTCCTTTATGTCATCAAATACTTGTACATCCTTCAAATATATAAAGATCAATGTTTTATCTGACTCCTCTTTTATCCAAGTTTCTCCTTCTTCTAAAGACTTTTCACTGTGATATCTACCCAAAAGCGAAACAAAGACGTCTTGCATATATTTCAAATAATAATAAATCTACATCACTTTTTAAACTTGTTCATTTAGATATATGGGTCCTTTTAAACATGAAACCGTTGATGGATATAGATATTTTCTAACACTAGTCGATGATTGTTCAAGAACAACATGGGTTTATTTTCTTAATAATAAGTCACAGGTTGAATCATTTTTTATAATTTTCTAAAATTAATAAAAACACAATTAATTACACAATCAAATCTATTCGAATAGATAATGCTCCTGAATTATCATTTACTAATCTGCTTACATCTCATGCTATTATGAATTATTTTTCATGTTTATTTACTCCACAACAGAATTCTATTGTTGAAAGAAAACACCGACATTTACTCAATATTTCTAGGACATTATATTTTAACTCTAATATCCTTTTAGTATATTGAAATGATTGTGTTTCCACGGCTACATTTTTTATAAACAGAATTCCAACTTACATTCTTAATAACAAATCTTCGTATGAAGTTTTTACTGGTAAGTCTCCTACCTATACTCATCTTAAGGTATTTGGTTGTTTATGTTATATTTCAACACATGACAAGGATAGACATAAATTTTTTGCAAGAGCAATTCTTGATGTTTTTCTAGGTTACCCCTTAGGTTATAAAGGATACACAATTCTAGATCTCACTAGTAATCGAATCTTAATATCTAGGAATGTAGTATTTCATGAAAATATATTTCCTTTTATATCTACAAAATATTCTGAACCATGCAATGAGTTGTTTTCAAATTCTGTTTTAACAATTCCTATTAAAGATCTTACTACAACCATATCCTCTAATGATTCATCTACTTTTGCTTATTTACCTTCTAGAACAACTTTATCTACTTCTAGTAGTTCTTTTAATTCTAGGCCTAGTCGAGTAACCAAACCTCCTACTTATTTAGCTAATTATCACTGTTATAATATTAAATCTAACAAGACTATTCATACAACTCCTTATCCACTTTCTAATTTTCTTTCTTATGATAAACTTAGTATTGAACAAAGATTTTTTTCAATGGCAATTTCGTCTTTTATAGAACCTAAAACATATTTAGAAGCTGGTAAATCAATTGAATATGTTGCTGCAATGAATTTGGAACTTGATGCTTTACTTAAGAATAATATATAGTCTATTTGTTCTATGCCTTCTAACAAAAATGTGATTGGTTGTAAATGGTTTTATAGAATAAAATTTAATTCAGATGGTAGTTTAGATAAATATAAAGCTATGCTTGTAGCTAAATGTTTTAAACAAAAGAAATGTATAGATTATATAGATAAGTTTAGTCCGATTACAAAAATGGTTACCATTAGACTTTTGTTGTGTTTAGTTGCTTCTCTTAATTGGACGATTGATCAACTTGATGTTTCAAATGTATATATAAAAAGCTGCAAAATCTCTGAATCCTCATGCTGCCATATCATTATTGTTTTCTTATTTTATTTTATGTTTTCTACAAAAAATTAATACTAGTTATTTTGTATATTCAATGAAATTTTTAAAACCTATTTCTTCAATTAATGTACAATATTCTAAATATTAAAAAAGACTTTAATATATTTCAATAAATTAATTTATAAATTCGATTTTAAATATAAATAAAAGTAAATGGTTCAATGTTTACAAAATTTTGAATACAAATTAAAATACAAATTAATTGCAATTAATTTAAATTAAAATTAAATAAAACATTTACGTATTTATATGAATAAGAATATATAGTATATTTACATGAATGTTTAGTTATAAAAATATTGAAAATATTTTAGAAACTAATGAAAAGAGCATAAATATAATATAAAAAATAATCATATAAATTTGTTATATAAATTTATATAAGTATTTTTTTATGTATGAGCTCTACATAATATTCCAAAATTTAAATTTCATGCATAATTATATAACAAATTTATGTATTTATATGAATAAATAAATAAATATACCATGATTACATGAAAATTAGTTATAAAAATAACAAATATTAGAAACTAATGAAATGAGAAAAATAAATAAACTATAGAAAGATAATAATAAAATTTGTTATATAAATCCGTATAAAGTTTTTTATTCATGAATTATACAAAATATTTTAATATTGCAACCATAAAAATAATAATACATGCATTTCTTACAATAAATACAATCTTTAATAATTAAAAATTTTCATTTTCCAATTAAAAAATAATATACATATATACATGATCTTAATAATTTTTATTTAGTTTAAAAGTTTAGAATTTAATTTTAAATATTCAATATA
>CM071871.1:37449306-37467523 GCA_036759665.1 Gynandropsis gynandra | reverse complement strand
TCCACCAACATCTTTCCCTCGCCCTCGCCCTCTACCTCTACCTCGCACTGTTCTTGCTCTTTCGCCGGTGGAGGATCAAAATATGGCTTCCGGGATCTTAAAACTCGTTTACGAACCGGCGGAGAATCCTTCGATAAAGGTCCAACACCTGCATAAGCCGGAGAATCCTTCCATAAAGGTCCAGCACCTGCATAAAATTTACTTCATTAAACATATGGCAACCAATGCGACCCTGCGACCCATGCGACCTATGCAGACTCATACGACCCATTTGACCTTTTGTGACCCATGCGACCTATGGAGACCCATACGGCCCATCTGACCTTTTGTGACCCATACGACCCATACTACCCATACGACCCATACGACTCATTAGACCCATACGACCCATGTGACCAATGCGACTCAAAAGACTGTACTTACTTGGTGGAACCTCCTTATCCTTAGAGGGGGCCTCTTCGGCAGGACCGACTGTAGGTTCCTCGGAAGGAACCTCCTTATCCTTAGAGGGGGCCTCTTCGGCAGGACCGACTGGAGGTTCCTCGGAAGCAACCTCCTTATCCTTAGAGGGGACCTCTTCGGCAGGACCGACTGGAGGTTCCTCGGAAGTTCATCGGAAGGAACCTCCTTAGGGGGGCCTCTTTGACAGGACCGACTGTAGGTTCCTCAGAAGGAACCTCCTTAGGGGCGCCCTCTTCGACAGGACCGACTGGAGCATCTGCATAAAATTACTTCGTTCATTAGATGCGTCTTTTGCGACCCATGCGACACTTACGACCCTTGCCGACATGGAAATTGACTCAAATGAACTTTTTCACTATTTATTACTTACTTGGTGTAACTTCATCAGGAGCAACGACTGCAGTAACATCTCTAGAAATGTATTCAGTTAGAGGAATGGTGGCGGCAGATGCGATATTTTCAATTAATATCGAAATGTTTGCCAAATCCTTATATGCGCCATCTCCACAGACATTTTCAGACTCTAACTCAACCGGCTCTTCGTTAGGCACTGGATATGAACGTTGAAGGAATTCATAGTCTATAACATTGCCTGAAGATTGGTTTGCGGTGCTCGCATCTATCTCGGCAGATTTTGATTTTGCCTTTTCAGCACCTTTGGAATTTGCCGCATCTGCTTTTGTATTAGGCAAATGAAACCCGACATCCCTTAGAAGATCTCTGACAGCGTTGATGATTCTTTTCTCCGACTTCTTTATTTCCTTCACTAATTTCTGCTCCAGTGTCAGCCGGACTGCAACTTCTTTTCCTTCAGCTTCATCTTCATCCTCGCCTTCTCTTTCAGCATCAGCTTCAGCATCACCATCTCTTTCTTCATCACCTTCAGCATCAGCTTCAGCATCAGCTTCAAGCTCTATCATTTTTTCCCCCACGCTCTTTTTCCTCTTAGTCCCCTTCCCCTTCCCCTTCCCTTTCCCCTTCCCTTTCCCCTTCTTTTCATCTCCAAGAACTGCTTTCCGCGTCAGCAGTTCTTGCTCACGAATGTCCTCCCAACAAAGTCCCTTCGGATTTCTACGAATATGTTCCATCCATATCTGAACATCGGGATCGCATCCCTCATAGTCGTCCAGATCAAGATATGTAAAGTGTTGTTCTTCGTGATCAGCACAAAGAATACTTCGAATATCCTGAAAAACAAAAAATAGTCATTATTACCCTCTGTGACCCTTGTTTTCCTTGTGACCCTTGTATAATTGTTACCTTAGAATCTCCGATCAGCCTTATGACTTCTGCGTACTTCAGGTTAATCCTGGGTTTAACCATCTTCTTGCACATTCTTGGGCATGATGGATCCGCATTCTCTACATCAACATACCATCCCTTTCCGCCCAAACTAGGGATGGTTTCGAAAGGAAGTAACTGCAACATTAAAAAAAATCAGAATGCAAAAAGTATGAAAAAATTCAAGTTATTCGAATAATATATACAACTTACCATTAGTGGGATCATGAAACTGCCACAATACCATTTTGGTTTCGGTGATTCCCCGCTAACGTGCTTGCGGCAAGTATCCACAATCTTCTCGAATGTGTAACGCCCCCATGGAAAGCCTTCACAAAATTTCAAATCATCAACCATGTCAATGAGATCATGGCTGATAAAGTTGTTTGATGAAGGCTTGTGATCAATAACTTGCGCCAACAACAACAAAGTTTCCAACCTCTTTCGGTCCTCGTCATTCTTCGCGTTCACAAGCTTTCCAATGATTTGTATGGGGGTCACCTTTCCACGGCCGAAATTCTTCCGCCTGAATGTATCACCCCTTTTGGACTCCCATCCTTTGGGATATGGTCCGCAGTTCAATCCGGAAATTAGTGTGTGCTCCACTATAGAGTACCGGATGGGAACACCGTTTAAGACGAACCACAACTCCTTCTTGTCCCGTACAATCACGGAGTGATTTAGGAGGATAGACATTTGAACCTTAGTCAATGTGGAGTCACATTGGAAATGGAAGAAATGCTTAAATTACGATTCCTTCTCGAAGTAATGTAAGTCGTATTCATCTAATATTCCTCGCAGCTTCGTTATTGTCTCGTGAGGATAACACTTGGTGGTGATCTTTGGCATTCTGTCCATGTGTTTGAATTGATACACAAACTTCGGCTTTGGGGCCACCTGCAAAATGACCAATTAATTAAAGAATACATTATACTTCTACCGACTCAAGCGACTCAAGCGACCCTCACTCAGACTCAACAGACTCACTGACACTCACACCCATTTCAAATCAATAAACCATTATGGGACTCGACAGCCTGCAAACCCTAGAAATCGACGCTCAACCGACCATCGCGACCCAAACCGACTCACTGAGACAACCGACTCTTGCGACTCAACCGACTCACTGAGGCTCAACCGACTCATTGACACTCACACCCATTTCAAATCAATAAACCATTTTGGGACTCGACATCCTCCAAAACCCTAGAAATCGATCTACTTACACTTATTGAAGATTGACTCGTGCTCTCTTCTCCACCCCTGCTGATTCTAGCCATTTCCTTCTTGCCAACTTCGAATCGATCCCTCTCAAGTTCGAAATCACTTGTTCTTTCTTGGTTTTTACTTTTCCAGAATGCGGGTTTTTTCACGTTCGAAAATTAAAGGTAAATTTGTCTTTTCTTCAGTTTTTTTCCCGATTAAATAATTATTTTAGGGAAGGGTATTTTTGAAGCGTTTTAGCCTTACGAGGGTATATCTAATATTCCGCCAATTAAAATTGCTCCAGTTTCAAAAACAAATGTTGTTTCATTAATGATATTTTATCCAATAAAAAGACAAATAGTTGATTATATATAAAGGAAAAGAGCATGTTTCCCTGAACTTTACCACTTTAATTCTATTCTTCCTGAATTTTTCTCCTCATTCTATTCTTTCTTAAACTATCATTACTCATCTTATTTTCCCATAAACTTTAAAAATTTCAGATTATTCCCCCTTCCCCTCCTCTCGGAACTCTATGAATTCCAACATATCCCCCTCCCCCTGAACTCTATGATTTTGATTTCACTCAAATTTAACCCGATTTCACCGATTTAATCTGATTTCATCCAAGGTTAACCCAATTTCACCAAACTTTAACCCGATTTCACCCAATTTCACCGAAATTTAACCCAATTTCACCCAATTTTATTTAACCCAATTTTAACTGGAGTTCACTGTATTTCAATACGATTTCACTTATTTTTTATTCGATTTCACTCAAATTTAACCCGATTTCACCGATTTAATCCGATTTCAACCAATGTTAACCCAATTTCACCAAAATTTAACCCGATTTCACCCAATTTTAATCTGATTTCCCCCAATTTTTATTCGATTACACCCAAATTTAACCCGATTTCACCTCATTTAATCTTATTTAACCCAATGTTAACCCAATTTCACTAAAATTTAACCTGATTTCACTTCATTTTTAAAATTTGGTTAAACCAGGTTGAAATTCGGTGAAATCGAGTAAAAATTAGGTGAAAACGAGTTAAATTTTGGTGAAATCGGATTAAATATGAGGGAAATAGAGTTAAAATTCGGTTAAATCGGGTTGAAATTCGGTGAAATCGAGTTAAATTTTGGTGAAATTGGGTGAAACCGGATTAAATATGAGTGAAATAGAGTTAAAATTCAGTTATATCGGGTTAAAATTTGGTGAAATCGAGTAAAATTTGGGTGGAATTGGGTTAAATTTTGGTGAAATCGTGTTAAATTTGAGTGAGTATAGATATAAATAAACACAAATGAGATTAAGAACGTGGGATTCAAAAAATATGAATGAGTGTTTCAGTTTATGAGGTGTATTTGAAAAATATCTTTTTATACTTTTTTATAAAACTCTTTCCTTATTGTAGTGGATTTTTGGATTCCAATCCTAACGAGATGTATAGTTGTCACACCGACTATCTGAACATGTTAATTTTTTTGTATTCACCTTATTTTCGATCCTCAATTGTATGTAAAACCTATAAGGTGAGACGCACGGATGTTTGTTTTGCCAAAAACATTCAATCATTGAAACACGAACGTGAAAGAGTATGGTACACATGAGAACTAATAACGATTTGTAACTACAAATAATATAATAAATTATCGTGTATATATATATATATAATAACATGGTCATAAATGTTGCAGTGTATATATATACAACAATATGGTCATAAATGTTGCAAATCCCGCTCCAACGACACACCATATTATTGAATAAATGTGCCTGCCATGGGTGGTTCTAGAGGATTTTTTGAACAGTAGAATGAAGTTATTCTTGTTTCCACTATGCATTTTCTTTTGCCTCCTTTATTCTTTATTTGTCTCGTATATATATATATTAACATATACAGATATGTTTGATTTATTTCACATCTATTTATACTCTTTATAAATATAATATAAATCTTACTTATATTTAAACACAAGATAAGATAAATATCAGGGGTCGTTTTTTGTTTTCTTTCTTGTATTTTAAGTTATTTTTTATATTAATGTTTCTATTTACCCTTAATATTAAATATTAGTGTTTATATAGTTATATACGTATAAATAAATATAGTTATCATATATTGATATTATATTAAAAAATTATTTTGTTCATTCTATATAAAATTAAAATTGTAATATTCCGTTTAGTTTTAATTTTTTAGTAAAATTTGTAATACTAAAACAATTGAAGTTATATTTAAATATTTTTACAAGTTATAAAATTATTATATAAAAAATTACTTTATATTGAATAATTATATTTTATTATTCTTTAGTTGTTTAATTTTCTGTGCGTGGTTCGAATATTAATATAATATACTATATATCAATCAGAAAATGTATGTTTGCAAATCATATATATATATATATATATATGGACATAATATCAAATATACCCTGAAAATGATATAGGATTTTCATGCATAACCTCGTAAAACTAATAAATTTGTTTTTGGAGAAAAGACATATATGCCATTATATTTTATTAGTAAAAACACATACGGTTTTTATATTTTTGTTAGTGAAATTAAACCTATTTCAAATTTGAGAGAAGGAAAACGAAGTTGAGAGCAATTTTCTTCCATTTTCGAGCGATTTCCAACAATTTTGAGCGATTTTAGCAATTTTGAGCGATTTCTAATGAATTTTTACCCATTTTCAGTGATTTCCAGCGCTACTTAGCAATTTTCCAGCGATTTCTAACGAATTTATACCCATTTTCAGTGACTTCCGGCGATTTCGAACAATTTCTGACGATTTTTTAGCGATTTCCGGCGATTTTGAGTCGTATTGGATCGCAGGATGGCAGATCGCATGGGTATTTAGGGAATATCAATATAATAATGGTAATTTTGAAGTTAATTTTTGTTAGAGAATGATAGATTTAAAGTCAAAATAACATTTTAAAAGTATTTTTTTAAGTTAGTCTGTATGTGTGAAATTCGAGTGCGGATTATAATGAAAAGATAATGCATCGATCTTGAAAGGATGTCATTGTAGCTCATGAATATGGAATACTATAAATCATATATCATGAAAAAATACGGAATCTTCATCACTATCATTTTATTATTTTTTCTATTTAGTACAAATACAATTTTTTTCGAATGTAAATAACTCAATCTAAAAAATAGTTTTAGATTTAGAATTTTCAACTATATATTATAAATTTATAATTAATATCTCAATTATTGTGTGATAAAATAACATAGCACTTTATTCATGACAATATTCTTAAAAAATATATATTTACACATAAAACTCAAATATCAAAATATTTAAATCAAAATACATTAAATATTTATACCGTGATAAATACAATCATATCTAATTTAATTAAAAAATAATTTTAAAATTTAGGTTATCTAAAATCATTTGAACATAAATTCATATTTTACGTTATAATCACTATGTGATAACACAATATTTAGAAATTGATGTTACAAAAAAGAGAAGACGAAAAATTAGATTCAAAATTAAGATTCTAACCAACAATGAAAATAATATTAAGATAGGAGAATATGAAAATAAAACTCTCTTATTTCTTATTGTGTAGAAGAGATACAGTATAAATATAATTGTGAAAGACTTAAATGCATGACAAATATATAAACTAAGCATTAAATGAGATAGTTATGAGTTCAAGTAACAAAAAAAAAAAAATGAGTAAATGGGAAGGCTCCAAGGTCCACACACTTTAATATGATATTGATGTGCTTTTTCTTGCTTCATATGGCATTAATGAACTTCCTTCCATCCCCACCACATTCATAAACTATTATTTCAAACATTCTCCTCAAGTTTGGCTTATGAATGAGAGCATAATTTTTTGCTTTGCTAAAAACCTTTCCGAAAAAACTATTGCGAGAAAATTCAGAGAAGGGATAAAGAGTAAAACAAGCTCATGTTTGGAGTGAATAACCAAGCTTACCAATAATATCGTAATAGGGGTTACGAGACACATTTGTTTCCTTATGTTGTTTCCTTCTTGTATTGTTGAGCTTTTGAATTTGTTGTTTTTAACAGAAGTTGCTTACCAAATCTTTTATACATGATCTGCTCTATAGATTATTTATTTCTAACTCATGTTTGGAGTGAACAACCAAGCTTACCAATAATATCGCAATAGGGGTTATGAGACGCATTTGTTTCCTTCTTGTATTGCTGACCTTTTGCATTTGTTGTTTTTAATCGAAGTTCCTTACCAAATCTTTTATGCATGATCTGCTTTATAGATTATTTATTTCTAACACAAAAAATCTTAAATTAGTATACTCTTTTCTTGAGCAATTACTCACCTTCAATCGATTGAGTCAAATTTGAGCTTTAAATTGATAGCAATCATAAACCATATCTGATTTTCGTTCCCATTTCAAATACATTTTCCAATGCTTCGACAAATGAATGTAGCAATTTCCATATTAATGCCATCGTTGTTCATGTTTCATGCTTGTTGGGTGGACCTCATGGGACCATCATACTCCGCGTCTAGAATTTTATCATTCTCATCCTCATCCATGTCTATAGAATATGGATTACCAGATGTGTTTGGTTCCTTCACTACTAAAAAAAATGTCAATATCAATGGACCGATCAACAGATCCGTCCATTGAAATATTTACCTACGGATCAGTCCATTGAAATATTTACCTACGGATCAGTCCATTGAAATACTTACTAACGAATTCCACGAATCCGTCCGTTGAAATAATTACCAACAGATTCCATGATGAACCGTTGAAAATATTTAATCTTTATCAAAATATGGCCATTGCAATTTTTCTAAGGGACATCCGTTGAAATTTTCTACGGATATCTCTTGATAATTTCAACGGATGCCCATTGGAAAAAATCATAATTACAAAATTCTGTGCCTAACCGTCTTGTTGTTTTCAATGGACATCCGTTGGAATTTTCAACAAAAAAATCATAATTACAAAATTTTGCGCCTAACCGTCTTCATGTTTCCAACGCTTGATAACGAAAGGATGTGTTATGACATTCTTTGATTGGATATCGATTTCAACGGGCATCTCTTAGAATTTCCAATGGATACCTCTTGAAAATTTGAGTATTTAAGATGTTGAATAATTCATTTTCAATACATCCAACATAACCTCTCAAATCCTTTTAAAATCTCTACCAATCCAATTAAACACCATATACTATGATGATGAATGATCCATCAATGACAGAGAATAGTTGGTGAGTTTCGATGGAGCTCTGTCATCACTCATTTTTGCGATGTTGGGATAGACGAGGAAGAAAAAGGCGATAATTTTTTAGATGATTTGTAGAATATAATATTTTTATTTGTATTGTTTGTTTTAAATATTCAATTAAAAGTTTTGATATATTTTGAATTAATATTTTAAATTTAATATTTTTTTAATTGCCATAAAATCATAGGATGCTCGCTAATTATACAATCATAACATCAACGGACATCTATTAATATATTAAAAATTTTGTTAAAAAATTCCAACGTACATTCGTTGGTAATTTCCAATTTTCCCGCGAAAGTTTTCAATAGATACCCGTTGATAGTTATTCCAATGGACTTCCGTTGAAAATTTCAACAACCTCATCCCTTAAAATTAATTGATACTTTTTTAATGGATTTTGGCTATTGAAACGCAATTTCAAATTGAAACAGATGATTTTTTTTTCCAACACTTGATTACCAACGGTCATGAATCCATTGGAAATTGTTGATCTCGACGGAAAGATTGTCATTTGTAACAGATTTGGACGTTGGAAATGACATATTTTTTTGTAGTGCTTATGTGGTTATTCTTGATAAAATTCACAAGCTATGTCTTCCATCTGATCAAGTTATTGGTTGATAGTAATGAGTTTTTCTCTTGTCTTATTTCGGAATGCAACCATAATTATTTGCATTTGTTTTTGCAACTTAATTGCTCTTTCATCTTACGGTACTTTGTCGCGATGGTTTTCTAAATTAGACATCGAAAAGAGCTATAAAATAGAAAAACTAGTTAACAAAAACAAAAAAAAGATATAAAAAAGAGATGAAGGATCCTCACGATTACTCAGAATGGCGTTTTTCTTTCTTGTTTTCATTTTCTCTTTTGTTTTTTTGTTTTCTCTTCTTCTTTTTTTGTCTTCCTTCTATTTTTTATCTTTTTTTTTTGTTTCCTTTTACTTTCTTCTTTTTTGTTTAATTTCCTTATTTATTTTCTTTTTTGTATTTTTTCCTACAATAAAAAGAACAACCTAAATCAACTAACTTAATCAACCGAAAATAATTCTTAAGACAAGATGAAAAAGTTTAACGCAAGAACATAACTCTTATACTACTGGATATAAACCTAGACCGACACTCTATTGTAAGATGGATGAAATTTAGAATAGAAAGCCCCAAAAAACCCGATATTAGAACATTTAAATTGTTCTCTCGAAGAATGAATACTTCAAACTCTCATATAAATTGACTAAAAAACTTCAAACACAACGATTGGTACCGCAACACTTGTGATCTAGTGTTGATAAGTGAGTTGAAAACTCTGAATCCAAGAGTTTGGTATCTAAATCTCTCAAAAATTATCAAGGAAAATAATAACCCCAATAAATATAACTTAATTAAAATATCATTAAATGTCTGCTTTATTTTTGGACCAAACCTTAAAGGAAATTGAAGCCAAATAAACCAAAATGCGAGAAAGTATCAGTCGAGCGTCTTATAAAATTTTAACCCTAAAATACGTTGAGTTAGATATGTTCGGTTGAGCAGTGCCTTTGCTCGATCGAGTTGGCTAAAACTCAATCGGGCTATGTGGTGCTCAAGCTGAGTGACCAATATCGTCGAATGCTCTTTTAGCCTCGAGATTTCACTCGGATCGAGCACACTGTTGCTCGAGCTAAGCGTCCATTTTTTTTTTTGCAAAAAGTGATCCATAGAAGTTGCTCAGATTGAGCAATTCCTTTCTCAGGTAGAGCATATTCAACTCTCTGGTTTTTTGCTCCTTTCGATCTCTTCTACCTTTAAGCAAGTCAAGTGTGCTTGGCTTGATGTCTCTTGATGGCTTTGTGGTGCCGTTGCAAGATCTTCTACGACCATTTGAGTGAACATGTTATGCATCTTCTTATCTTTAATCTTCGCAACCGGTTCGTGCATGCTTGGTGTCTTGTCCAAAGTCTCATCCTCATCAAAGCTCTTCTTCCTCGAGCTTGTTAAACGCCATTTTCACTTTTAATATTCTACAAACCTTTAAGATTTCTTCAAACTATTTTTGGAGAGTATCACGTAACTCTATGGCTATAAAAACATTGTTGAAAAATCATTTCTAAATGAATCTCAATTGCTTAAGAAAATAAAACACCTTTTGATCATCGATGCACCACTGTATTCTTTCATCATTGGAATTAAGTTTCACTTTATGAGTGCTTTTTAATCGGTCGAACCATAGTCCCAAGAATTTAAGACGGACTTTCACGAACTAGAAAAAACTAGATAATTGTCCCGTCAAATAAAACGAGAGACATCATTTGGACATGATCTTCCATGATTACCAAAGATAATTAATTCATGAAATAATGATATTAGGAAGAGATGTGTATGGAATTTGGTCAAATGTATGAACAAAAGATCTTACACGTTTTGGTACCACGTAGAAATCGATATTGCAAAAACAAAAGGACGAGAATTTTGAAATATACTGGATAACATTGGAAATCAAGAGTCCAACAAAAAATGAAAATAATGGTAAGAGAGGAGAATAGGATAATAAACACTTTTATTGTGTACAAGAGACACATATTTATAATAAAAAACTGAGAAAATACATATTTTCCATTACATATTTTCCATCGACAATATAGTTTTTGTCATGGAGCAAACGCTAGCAAATCTACCGATCTGGCCAATGTGCATTTGAAAAAAAAATGTTTGGTGATGAGAAAAGGTTTATAAAACTTTTAGTTGATCTTTCAAATCGCCAAAATGTAATATTTATAAATTTAGTCACATTTCATAATTTTCAGATAAAAAATTAGATTAATGACAAAATATCTAGTTCATTCTTTAAAATTGTGTGAACTAAAAAAAACGTTTTTGCAAGAGAAAAAAAACAAAAACTTGACATGCCAATATGCTACGTTTTAAATTCTCAATATATATTCCTATTATATTTATTTTATTATATTAGGCAACATGTTCACAGATTTCAAATAAAACCGGTGATGAAACCACATACCAATTAAGATAACCAAACAAACAACCGGTTATAGTTTAACCAAACCAATTCCCATTTTGTGACCAGACAACTTAAACTGCAAAGTTAGGCCAAAACCGCCGACAAAGCTCCGGCGAGAGATTTTATTGTAGACGGCGAAACTCCGCGGCTTCCGGCTAAGTACCATTTCTGTATCATTTCCGCCACATTCGCATTCTCTACCTTCATCTTCACCTCTTCTTTCCCTTCTGTCGTAAACGCAATCTACGTTCAACAAAACACACATTTTGATTTATTTGTTGACACATTGTTTCACATATAATATAATCTTTTCATATACACATAATTTTTATTAAGAGTTATGAATTAGCAAAATATCATGCCTATTAATCATTCAGTATTTTTTTAAAAAAATTTGATGTACTTTTTTATTTCCAAACTCGCTCTGTATAAAATACATAATTGTTAAACATAAATTTGAGTATAACTTATCTTTTAAAACTTTTAAAATTTAAAATTATATAATATTATATATAAATTTCGTAATTTATTGTATAACCCATTTCGTACGATACAACCTTAACACTCATATTCAATCTTAAAGCATAAACGTCGCAATCTAAACCAATCGTCACGATATTAATTTGAATTTAACAATCTCAAATATATTTGATAAATGTCAAATATAATTTTAAACCTAAATAATTTCAAAATTAATTATTTTTAAAATTTTCATATTATATATAAGAGGTAAATAATATAACAAAACATCGTATAAACATTACAAAGACCCAATATCTAAACTTTATCTTTAATATCATATCAACTAACTTAAGAAGTTAAATTTTTGAAAAACTAATATACAAATCTATAATTCATAATATATAATATCTCACCTCGCAAAGGCCAGAATCGGCGGGGAAGTGGTAAGTGATGACAGAATCTTTCTTGAAGTACTTAGATTGAAAGAACTGAACCACTTTATCTAACACAGCTTCTTCTTCTTCCTCGTACTTATCGTCCTCTGCCAAACGATCTCTCACTGCATTCTCCAGTTGAACTCCATATTGTGACCCTTTGATCTCTTTGATCACCACAACTCTTATGAATTTCTCCACAGGAGCTGCCAAAACAAAAACAGTCAAAGAAATGAAAATATTACATGGTTTATGATATGTTTTTCAGACATTCTTACCGGAGATTAGGGCTTGAAAGAAGTCGTCGTCTTCGACCAGGGCATTTTCCGATTTGCCTTTCCAGTTTCCGAGATGTGTAACGATGTCTGATGGATCTAAGTAAACTCCAATGGCTGTGAACTTCACTTGAAGGAAGTGGATCTCTATGTCAGTAATCCCTGTAAATTTTCATTTTTTTTCACCCATGAATTCACATGAATTGACATGAATTAACTCAATAATTAAGTAATTAAGAAGAAATGAAAGATAAATTACACCTTGACCCAGAAGAGAGAGTGATTTGGAGGTGACGATTTGTGAAGGAAATGGAACTTCATGCACCATAATCATCTCAGTCCCCACTAATACATCACATTAATACACTAAATTAAGACGAAGTAAATCTATTAAACAATGTAGAAACACCTAATGTATGAATTAAACAAAAATGTTTTAATTAAAACTTACTTGTAATATTGAGATTTTGTTACTCAATATGAATTAACTCTATAAGAGAAGTGAAACGGGAATGAGTATAAATATAGGGTTTGGTATCACAAAGGCTACAAATGGTGGTAGGTACGTTGATTGTGCTAACGTTCAAAGCTTATGATCCATCTTCACTTTCTTCAAACCAACCTTTCAAAATTTATTTTTTTCAGTTTATATTAAAGAAACTTACAAAATATTTCCATCCAATGGTATTTAAGATCCAGAACTGCCAAATAAAATGCGTCCCAAGCCGTGCAGCCCTTCCATTTTCTGGTCTAGTGCTAGACCCTGAACGTGAATTATTAATCTAATTTATCTACGGTTGGGAATTTTCCATTAATGTTTATAAAAAAATATTCTAAAATTATATGATAATCAATAATTTTTTATCCCTTATTTCCGTTTATTTATAAATTCTAATAATATGAAGAATCAACTGAAATCAATAGTAATGTCCATCATTTTCTTTTGGAACAATATTGATTGTGATCAAGTATATATTTTAGAACATTCTTTAAAAATCGATGTTGTTTTTTATTATATTGACCCAAAATATTAAAATATATTATTTCAATTGGTTAAATTATAAAGCATAATATCACTTTCACAATCAAAGATAAACCATAAACATTATAAGATTTATTATGAAATTATCAAATATATATATATATATATGTGCGTGTTGATACAAACTCGAACCATTGTATTGGTCTTTTTGAAATTTGGAAATACAGACAAGGTTCTTTTAAGTTGTGTGGCCAATCCTACGCCACTCATTTCACCTACCGCACAAACGCTTGGGGCTCGTGCGATACACGCGTTTCGTTGGTGCGTCAGTTCTTAAGTTCAAGGGAATGAAAAAGAAAAAAAAAATCCAATAATCCAAAATATAATTATAACGGGAGAATATCGGAGATATTTTTTTAAAGTTTCAAGATTTTACGGTTATTCTCGTAAAAATAATTATTAAATAGAAAAAATTTTAAAAAAGAAAAATTTGTCTTTAATTTTTCACGTGAAAAAATATACGTTCTGGTAGTTTTTCGAAATGAAAAACTGTTTCGGAAAAATTGTTTCAAAATTGAGAGCAAGGAACGAGAGGAGATTTCGAAGTTGAGACGATGGATCGCGTTAAACGTAAGCAAGAAGGAAAATTCAAGTTAAGACCAAAGAAATTTTGAAATGAGAAAGAAATGGCAAGAATCAGTAGTGAAGAAGAGAGCACGAGTCGATCTTTAATGGTGTTTCTAAGTGGATCGGTTTCTAGGATTTACATTGCAGGCTGTTGAAAGCAAAATTGTATGTTGATTTGAAATGGGTGTGAGTCTAAGTAGTCGTTTGAGTCCCACTGAATCGTTAGAGTCTTAGTGAGTCGCTTGAGTCTCAATGAGTCGGTCGTAGTTGGTCACAGATTATCATCGAGTCATACGGTTGCAGTGGGTCGAAGAGTCTCATCGAGTCGCACGGTCACACTTGGTCATTGGATCTCAAGGGTCGCTTGAGTCGCAAGGGTTGCTCGAGTCTCATTGAGTCGCATGGGTCGCTTGAGTCGCAAGGGTTGCTTGAGTCTCATTGCGTCACTTGAATCGAAGAAGGTAAGGAGTCTCAGTGATTCACTTGAGACTCATGACCCTCTTCGACTCAAGCAACTCACTAGGTCTCAAGGATCGCTTGAGTCGCAAGGGTCGCTTGAATCGCATGGGTTGCCTAAGTCGCTTGGGTCACTTGGATCGCTTGAGTGGCATGGGTCGCTTAAGTCGTAAGGTTCGATTGAGTCGCAAGGGTCACTTGAGTCGTATGGGTCGTTTGAGTCGAATTGAGTCGTATGGGTCGCTTGAGTCGGATGGATCACAAGGGTCAATTGAGTCGCAAGGTCGCTTGAGTCGGTAAAAGTCTAATGTATTCTTAATTGGTCATTTTGTAGGTGCCGTTAAAGCCAAAGTTTCTATATAAATTCAAGTACATGGATAGAATACCAAAGATCACCACCAAGTGTTATCCTCACGAGACTATAAAGAAGTTGAGAGGAATCTTAGATGATTATGAGTTGTATTATTTCAACAAGGAGTCACAATTTAGACATTTATTCCATTTCCAATGTGAGTCCATAGTGATGAAGGTTCACATGTATGTCCTACTAAATCACTTCGTTATTGTATGGGGCAAGAAAGAGTTGTGGTTCATCGTAAACAGTGTTCCCATCTGGTACTCTATACTGGAGCATGCACTAATTACCAGATTGAACTACGGACTCTATTCCAAACGATGGGAGTCCAAAAGGGGTGATACATTCAGGCTGAAAAATTTCGACCATGGAAAGGTGAGCGCTACACGCGTGAGTGAACAGCTTGTGAAGGTGAAAAATTCCACCGACCAGACGAGGTTGACAATTTTGATGTTGTTGGTGCAAGTTCTTGATTACAAGCCTTCAGCAGACTTTCCATGGGGGCTTTACACATTCGAGAAGCTTGTGTATACTGTAACACCCTCATCCCGGAACAACCTCGGGACTAGGAGTGTCCATCATCACCTCCAAGAGGTGGCTACACGTGTCATCGTTCAAACGCATTTATAGACTAAATATAAATGATTTATTCCAAATAAGATTGGTCCGGACCAAATAGCAAAACAAATACGTAAAGACCATAGTCACGTAAATGAAAAATAAATACGAAATGCAAAATAAAACTCATCGAGACCTCGTGCACGCCTCTTCCATCAGTCCGTTGTGAGCCTTCGTGTTGCTGCTCAACCTCATTACTTTTTCTCCTCGCCATATCCTGTCCATCCACGACAGCCCACAAATAGGGTGAGTACGAAATACGCATTCAATAAGATCAATACGTGTACTTACTCTGTACCACGTATTCTCCTGCTCGAACTGAATATCATAAAATAACACATATCCAAAGTCTAAACTAAAGATATACAAATCACTCTACCCAAACCCGACTGAGTATCCAAAGTCTAAGACTAGTACCACACTGGATCATAACACACAGAGTCCACACGACTCTAGCTCGAACATACGCTCGCAAAGTCCAAAGGAACCCAGCACACTGAAAATCTCGCAAGGTCACAACGTACCCCAACTATCAGTACAATCCATTGAAAATCTCGCAAGGTCACAACGTACCCCAGCTATCAGTACACACTGAAAATCTTGCAAGGTCACAACGTACCCCAGCTATCAGTACACTACACTGAAAATCTCGCAGGGTCACAACGTACCCCAGCTATCGGTACCATACAACGCTCCGTCGCTCGAAAGGTTACCAGAACCTCAACACGGTACCACGCTGACAGATCCACTGATCTCACTAACTCGACGCTCCGTCGCTCGCAAAGTTACCACAACCCCAGCACGGTATGACGCCGGCCCAAATCCAAGTGTCGCAATACTAACGTCATCGACCCGATACTCCTCACGTGAAAACTCTCACCGACGCGCTCGCACACGCCTTCGTTCGAAGGTTCGAGTGTGAAACCACCCGATCGAGCACACTAACAAGTTATTCACTCGGTTTAAACACCGAACCCAAATATCGACGTTCTCCGACCCCAACACTTGGTCGCACGTCACGATCTATTTTTCCCTATTATAGATCCATTCAATTCCATAAATTTCTATGATATAAATATCGAATTAAGTGAATAATCACAACAAATTACTTAGAGATTTACCACAATTGCGATTAGAATCCACCCACGAAGAATGCGATGAAAATTGAAGATCCTTCTTCAATTTCTTCTTCTTTTATTTTTCCTTCTTTCTTCTCCCTTTTTCTTTTTTTTTCTTCCTCTCCCTCGGCGGCTCCTCTCTTGCTCTTTCTGAAAATCTCACGGATCCTCTCACTTTTTCTTTAATTTTTGACCTAATATTTAATTATATAATATATATATATAGTCGGTGCTATACCGACTTCCCCATTTTATCGGGTCTCACAATTCTCCCCCACTACAAAAGAATTCGTCCTCGAATTCTATATCTCTGATTCTTACGGTAGCATCTGTATTCAATGAATAGAAGAACCATACAACTCATCTTCAAATAACTGGGGATACTCATGTCTCATATCCCCCTCTAATTCCCATGTTGCTCTTTCCACGCCATGATGTTCCCACACAACTTTTATCATCGGAATTTGCTTATGCCTCAACTATTTCACTTGGTGATCCATAATGCGTATTGGACGTTTTTTATAGGTTAAGTCTTTCCTCAAGGTTTTTGGTGGCTCAACAAGTATCTTCTCTGGTAGTGATAGACACTTACGCAACAATGATACATGAAACACATCATGTTTTCCCTCTAAAGATGAGGGAAGCTCCAATCGATAAGCCACTACTCCAATTCGCTCAATCACTTTAAACGGTCCTGTGAACCTTGGTGATAGCTTGTTCACTCGACTCCCACCTGATCTCCCTCGCCTTGCTTGAATTCGCAAATATACCATATCTCCAATATTAAACTCAACATCCTTCCTTTTTAGATCAGTATAACTCTTCTAACAATCTTGAACCGTCTTCATTTTCATCTTAACAATTCTTATCTTTTCCATAGTCTCCTTGACAATCTCTGGTCCAAAGATAGATCTCCCCCCCACTTCAGTCCAGCACAAGGGTGTACCACATGGTCGCCCGTATAAAGCTTCATATGGTGGCATCTGATGCGTTATCAAAGTTAAACAAATAACCTAAACTACCCGCAACTGCACGGCACGTGTGTAGTACTTCAGGTGTCGATCCCACAGGGACTATGCAACACAACTTAAACTCGAACTACGAATCAAACTTGCTAACAAACGAAATATGGTTTTAAGAATGAAATACTAAAAGCAAATAAACAAAATCTTAAGAATGAGACAAACGTTCCAGGAAACCAGTTTCACCACAAGACTACCGAAACCAACAATCAACCTATCTATCATGCAATCCCAGTCAAGTTATCTAAGGCAGATGATCCTAATATGATATCTACCCTCTCTCGAGGCATACACACGTGATCTAGTCAAGTTGCCCCCTACTTTCGTGGCTGACACCTTGAACTAAACCAATAAGACCTGTGATTCATCCGTTTTACCCTCAACCATTGCTACCCTACTTTCGTGGCCTAACCTCGGTTGTTCTAAACCTGATCTTCTAGGACTAGAATTCTCCTTTCGGTCCTTCTCATAACCCCTAACACATGCATTTACTTGGCCTTCGTAAACACAAGTCATTTAAGCACAAGATAAAGAATAGATAAACGAAAACGGGAAGATGCATTCAAAGATAAATCAAAAGTGGTTCCGGGATAGCCAAGGGCTAATCCCTTCTCCTAGAACAAAACAAACTACTCGCTCATGTGTTCGTAAACAA
>CM071871.1:37383681-37402445 GCA_036759665.1 Gynandropsis gynandra | reverse complement strand
TTGGCTAAATTTTAGGGATTTGATATTTTTGTATATGACTTGCTTCAAAAATCTCTCTGTTATTGATTTCCAGTTCTTGGCTGATATTTTTATCGATTTTAGGGATTTCTTGGTTGATATTTTTATCGATTTTAGGGATTTGATCTTGGTAGATTCGGGTTCGGGTACCAGCGGGTACCCGGTGTATTTGGAGAGTACCCGAGCCTCGGGTAACCCAAACCCCCGGGTTCGGGGCCCTTCTTCAGGGTATCAAGGGCGCTGCCAATTGTGTGGAGTCCATAGACACAGTGCCCGTCGGTGCCCACAGCTGCCGCCCTCTTCGCACGAGACGCATTCCCCGTCTGCTCCCTCGCCGCATTGGAATCCTTCGCCGCGCCCTTGGCAGTCGCGGGCTCACAACACAACTGTCACGCCATATGAACCGGATCAATGGCTCCTTGACAGCGGTACCTCTCATCATATCACGTCCGATCACAAAATTTGGCGCTACATTCTCCATACAAGGGTAGAGAAGAAGTGGTAATCGGTGATGGCTCCTCGTTGCCCATCACCCATATTGGTTCCCGGTGTATTTAGAGGGTACCCGAGCCCCGGGTATCCGAACCCCTCGGGTTCGGGTTCGGGTAGGAATATGTCTACCCGTCCGGGTTCGGGTTCAGGTTCAGGTACCCTCAAAAATCCGGCTACCCGACCCGTGCCCAACCCTAGCTGCCACCCTCGCACGAGAGTTCGCATTCCCCGTCTGCTCCCTCGCCGCATTGGAATCCTTCGCCGCGCCCTTGGCAGTCGCGGGCTCACAACACAACTGTCACGCCATATGAACCGGATCAATGGCTCCTTGACAGCGGTACCTCTCATCATATCACGTCCGATCACAAAATTTGGCGCTACATTCTCCATACAAGGGTAGAGAAGAAGTGGTAATCGGTGATGGCTCCTCGTTGCCCATCACCCATATTGGTTCTTTCTCTATCCCTAGCTCATCGCATGATTCATATCCCTCCTATTGTGGCTCTTCATAGTGTCAAGACCACTTTGTCCGAGTGGCACTCTCGATTAGGTCATCCTTCGGTTTCCATTTTAAAGCATGTCGTTTCTAAGAATTCTTTACCGTTATCTAAGTCATGTTCGTCCTTGTTATGCAATTCTTGCTCAACCAATAAAAGCCACAAGTTACCATTTCATGAATCCACTGTTACAACATCTCATCCTCTTGAAATCATCTTCTCCGATGTTTGGACATCTCCAATCATTTCGGTTGATGGTTTCAAATATTACGTCATCTTTGTTGATCACTACACCCGTTATACATGGCTTTACCCTCTCAAACAAAAATCCCAAGTTCGGGACATTTTTATCAAGTTTAAAACCCTTATTGAAAACCAGTTCCAAACCGTCATTCGTACTCTCTACACCGACAATGGTGGAGAGTACATTGCCCTAGCATCTTTCCTCACCACACACGGCATTTCCCATCGTACCACCCCACCCCATACTCCTGAACACAACGGCATATCTGAACGTCGTCACCATCATATTGTTGAAAGCGGTCTATCCCTCCTTTCACATGCCTCACTTCCCACGTCCTTTTGGACATATGCTTTCCCAACCGCGGTCTATCTCATTAACCGCTTACCCACCCCAATTCTCTCCTATGACAGCCCATACACTAAACTTCTAGGCACCCTCCCGAGCTACCTTAAACTTCGGACGTTTGGTTGCCTATGCTATCCATGGCTTAGGCCATACTCCACCCACAAACTCTCACCCCGTTCTAAACCGTGTGTGTTTCTAGGATACTCCACCACCCAAAGTGCCTACTTATGCCTTGATCCCACTCAATCTAGGATTTATACATCTCGTCATGTTGATTTTCACGAAACTATCTTCCCCTACTCACACTACTCCCACTTTTTCGGCTCAACCTCCTCGGCCACTACTCCACCCTCCACCCCATGGTCACCACCGGTCTCTATTGTCCCTTCGGGTCCTAGGCTGCTCTTGACACCATCTTCTTCCGTTCCTCCTGCAACATATCCTTCACCGGACATGCTCATATCTCGTGCGTCCTCGGACATGGCTTCTGTTTCAGCTAGCTCAACTTCGGACGTTCCGGCTCTCATGACCAATGACCCCATTGTTCGTGGCAACATTCACCCTATGCAAACAAGAGCTAAGGCCAAATTGTCAAAGGTGAATCGAAATTGCTCTTATTCCGCTGTTCTCTCTGATCACGACATTGAACCGAAGACGGTCCCTCAAGCCCTTAAGGACCCTCGGTGGAGAAAGGCAATGAGCGAGGAATTTGATGCACTTGTCCGCAACGGAACATGGGATCTCGTGCCGGCCGAACAAGCCTCGAACATTGTTGGTTGCAAGTGGATCTTTCGCATCAAACACCAGCCTGATGGTTCTGTGGAACGCTACAAGGCTCGACTTGTGGCCGAGGGTTTTACACAACGACCCGGGGTGGACTTCTCTGAGACCTTCAGTCCCGTTGTCAAACCAACCACAATCGGATTGATCTTGAGCCTTGCAATCTCCAATGGGTGGATTCTTCGCCAACTCGATGTCAACAATGCCTTTCTCCAAGGGATTCTAACGGATGAAGTGTATATGACACAACCTCAAGGCTTTGTTGATTCCGATCGTCCGCACCACATTTGCAAACTTCACAAAGCCCTCTATGGTCTAAAACAAGCTCCACGGGCATGGTATTCGGAACTACGAAAGTTCCTCCTTAGCCAAGGATTTGTTAACTCTCTTGCTGATGCATCATTATTCATTCTCCGCAACACTGAGGTAATCATATATGTTCTTGTTTATGTGGATGATCTTGTGGTCATAGGAAGTAACCCCACAGTTGTCCAACGCTTCACCTCCGCCCTCGACAGTCGCTTCTCCATCAAAGACTTGGGTGATCTTTCTTATTTTCTTGGAATTGAAGCAACACGGACTGCCTCTGGTTTGCTCCTCACTCAACGCAAATACGTCAATGATATCCTCGACAAAGCACAATTTTCAGATGCCAAATCCGTTGCAACCCCGATGGCCCCGAGCTCACATCTTTCCTTGACCTCGGGTGATAAATTAGAAGATCCCACGGCCTATCGGACTTGTTGGCAGTCTCCAATACCTCACGCTTACACGACCGGACATCAGTTTTGTTGTCAACCGATTATCTCAATACATGCATGCACCGACAACGGAACATCTTCAAGCTCTCAAACGGGTACTTCGGTATTTGGTTGGTACACGAGATCGTGGCATTTTCTTCTCCACGGGTAATACTTCATCTCTCCATGCCTTCAGTGATGCAGATTGGGCGGGGGATCGTGATGAGCATATCTCTACCAGGGCATACATTGTCTACCTTGGTCGCCATCCGATTTCATGGTCTTCGAGGAAGCAGAGATTTACAGCCCGCTCATCCACGGAAGCGAAATATCGCTCTATAGCGGATACCGCAGCCGAACTTCGCTGGATCACGTCTCTCTTGACGGAACTTGGTATGTCTATGTCTGAACCACCGGTAATATACTGTGACAATATTGGAGCAACATATTTGAGTGCCAATCCCGTATTCCATTCTCGCATGAAGCATCTTGCCTTGGATTATCACTTTGTTCGGCAACAAGTGCAAGGCGGCATCCTCCGAGTGTCTAATGTCAACTCGTCTGATCAGCTTGCGGTTTTGCTCACCAAACTGCTATCTCGTCAACCGTTCGTGTCGCTTTGTCACACGATTGGAATCACCGATAGTGCTCCATCTTGAGGGGGCATATAAGAAGAAGGGACATTTATGTAATTTTACGTTTATTAGGGTTTTCTACCTCTTGTATCTATTTATACATCTTGTACTCATTCGTTTAATGAATAAGACAAAACATTCCTTCATAATGATCATGTTTCGAATATTTCTGGCATTAGTACCATCAAAAAAGAAATTTGAAGATGGTATAGTTCAAACAATTCAAGGGGTACGGTACGTGGAAAGCTTAATAAAAAATCTATTATCTGTTGGACAATTAGATGGCATAGGGTGCAAGACCTATGTGGAAAATGGGATCATGACTATTGTCATGGATGCGCTGGTCGTGCTGAAAGCTAAAAAGATAGCAACAAATCTGTACATGCTTAAAGTAAATACACTACGGAAAGGAGAAGCAAATGTCGCTGAATAAGGTTCAACATCGGATCACATGTCGAAACGAGGCTTGAAGATTCTTGTAGATCGAGATCTTCTCCCCGGGCTCAAAAAGGTTACATTATCTATTTGTGAGCATTGTGTTATAAGTAAGCAGCACATATCAAAATTCAGCAGTTCAACTGGTAGGAACAAGCCTATCTTGGATCTGGTTCATTCTGATGTTTGCATGTTATGTGATCAATCCTTCACCATCAACCGCAATTGATTTAAAGACACCTATGAAGATGTGGATAGGAAAACCAAATAATTATTCCAACCTTCATATGTTTGGATGTACTGTATATGCAATGTATAACACCGAAAAAACAACTAAACTCGATCCAAAATCCAGAAAGTGTGTCTTCTTTGGGTATGCTAATGGTGTAAAGGGGTATTTTCTTTGGGATCTCATTGTCCACAAGGTTATTATCAGTACACATATTGTAATTACAGAAGAAAATGTGAAAAATGATAGCAGTTCTATGAAAATACCAGAGATGATGGGAGGTTGAAAATCGAACTGAACAACAAGTTCCATGTTCTTCTGAAGATATTGAAGAATCTCGGCCAACTGAGATTTCGAAAACACAGCTCCGATGTTCACATCGAGAGAGGAGAAAACCAATATGGCATAATGACTTTATTATGGAGGAAAATATTGCTTATTATCTTCTATCTAAAGATGGAGAGCGACTCATGTTTCGTGAGATAGTTCAAGAAAAAGATGCATCTTAGTGGATTACAGAAATGAAAGAAGAGATAGAAGCAATTCACAAAAATAAGAAGGCCATTGAACTTATTCCTTTACCACAAGGAAGGAAGGCCATTGAAAACAAATGGGTCTTCAAAATAAAACGAGATTGGAATGATCAAGTGGAAAGGTATCGTGCAAGGTTGGTGGTAAAAGGATTTTCTCAGAAAGAAGGGACCAATTTTAATGAAATCTTCTCACATGTTGTTCGACTCACAATAGTTAGAGTTGTCTTGACAATGTGTGCTACATTGGATATTCACCTTGACCACTTAGATGTTAAAACTGCATTTCTTCATGGAGAACTTGAGAAATTTATATGCTCCAACTAGAAGGATTTTCAAACAAATGAAAAGAGAACTTGGTTTGCAGGCTAAACAAATCTTTATACGATCTCAAACAAGCGCCGAGATGTTGGTATAAGAGATTTGATTCTTTCATTGTGAGCCTCGGATACAACAAATTGAATGCATATCCTTATGTGTACAACAAGAGATTTGGTGATGATAATTTCATCATTTTACTGTTGTATGTTGACGACATGTTGGTGGCATGCCACAACAATGATCGTATCAAACAATTGAAGGCTCAATTGGATAGGGAGTTTGAAATGAAAGACTTGGGCCATACAAGCAAGATTCTGAGGATGCAAATTCACCGAGAAAGGAATAATAGAAAGATTTGGCTTTCACAAAAGAACTATATTAATGAATCTTGTGTGTTTCAACATGCAAGATTCTAAGCCAATCTCTACCCATATTCGTATTAATTTCAAGTTATCCTCTGAGATGAGTCCTAACACAGAAGAAAAGAGGACGGAGATCTCTCGAGTACCGTATGCATCAACAGCGGACAGTTTGATGTTTGCCATGTTATGCACCAGACCGGACATTGCACAAGCAGTGGGAGCGGTTAGTCGATATATGGAAAAACCTGGAATTGAGCATTGGAGTGTTGTAAAGAGTATATTGAGATACGTCAAGGGTACCACAAATGTTGCATTGTTTATGGAGGATCAGACTTGACTATTACTGGGTATGTCGATTCGAACTATGCGGGTGACCTCGACAAAAGCAAATCAGCCACGAAATATGTGTTCACTCTTGCTGACACTGCTTCAAACTATAGACTATCATCGCGACATCTATGATAGAGGCTGAGTATGTCCAACATTTTATCGTCGTGGCATCTACGATAGAGGCTGAGCATGTTGCGGCTACACAAGGTAACAAAGAGGGAATTTGGTTACAAATATTCATGGAGGAGCTTGGTTATAAACAAGATAATTTTGTCTTGTTTTGTGATAGTCAGAGCGCTTTGCATCTTGCAAATAATCCAACATTTCATCCAAGGACGAAACACATGAGACTACAATATCATTTTGTTCGGGAAAAAGTGGAGAAATGCAGCGTGGATATTAAGAAATCCATATAGAAGAAACATGGCAGATATGTTAACAAAACCAGCAAACGATGGAAAATATATTTGGTGTCGATCTTAGATGGATCCAGTGAAAATATGAGCAATTTGATAAAAGCAAAATGGAAAGGAAGAAGGAAATACAACAAAAGTCATTTTGAGTAGGAGAATGAAAAGTGAGCAAAACCACTTTAAATGGTAAAAAAACAAAGGATAATGAAATTATACACCTGTTTTGAAGAAAAATTTAACCTTGTGAGTTCCACATTGATTGAATTTTTTTGGAAAAACAGCTTATTCCCCACTTGAAAATCATGCTTTAGTCCTATTCCCCCTCGATTTTCAGTTTTCATCTTATTCCCCCTTGAAAATCATGATTTAGTTCTATTCTCCCTCGATTTTGACCTCATCCTATTCCCCCTCAATTATCAAAAATCTACCTAAAACCCCTCCGATTTTGACCCAATTTTGACCAAATTTTGATTTTAATTTTAACCCAATTTTGACCCAATTTTGACCTAATTTTGATTTTAATTTTAATTTTGATTTTAATTTTGATTTTAATTTTGATTTTGATATTTTAATTTTAATTTTGATTTTAATTTTAATAAATCAAGTTAATTATTCAATTTAATCGACTTACTTGATTTGATTTCGAATAAAATTAAGTACGGTTTTTTACTTGAAACCAATTTTAACCCAAAATGGAATCCAATTTTAACCCAAAACCGATCCAATTTTGACCCAAATTAAGATATCAATTTTGACTCGATTTAATTCGAATTTTTACTTAAATTTGATCCGATAAAATTAAGTACGGTTTGAGATGCATCTCTAATCTCATGATCAATCAAAATTGAGTGTCTCGTTTCAATGGTAACTCAATGCAGAGATGCCCAATTGATGTTTCGTAATGATTCGTTTTAATGGAATTGAAGAGAACTAAAATGATTCAATGAATGAAAAAGGGGAGATTTCATTATATCATATACTAATCGAAACCATAGACAGAAGATACAAAGCTGATGCTGTAAAGAACCGATTACAAGTTTCTTCCTAATCCTCCGAACATCAGGCGCTGTGGTACATAAGCGTCAACCAGTGATGAAACAGTGAATCAGCCATGGATTGTATCCCGGGATCCTTGTGTTCTGTAAGAGAATGCACCATTGATCCTGCGTCAGTCCCGAGAATAAGATCGCGAATCACGGCCCAAGGGACTAGGAACAGTCCTTTCAAAGTCACAACACATCTCCTTGAGTTCTCTGCAGTGAGACAGGTGTGATCTTTCACAGCATCGTGGGCACTCTCTAGGGTTTCATATACTTGTTGATACTCTTGAGATATCTTCTTCTGAGGGGTGGAGCAAGAATTCACCGGCTCTCCATTTTTCTCCATGGTTTTGGATGGTTTCATCGTTTCTGTTCTACCCATTTGAACCAATGATGATGATTTTGTTGTCGATGACTTATCTGTACCAGATTCATGACGAGAGCAAGACCCAACAGTACCTTTACTGATCGGAGCTTTCTTCTGAAGAGACCCATCACGAGTTGAGCAAGAAGAAGCCGAAGGACGATCATTCGGTCTACCAGACAAGATACTCCTCCAATGAAGAAGCAAAGATGATGCTTCAGACCGAATCTTAGGGTTCTTGTGGCTCGCAAGAAACTCGACAGAAGGGAATGTGTTGGAATCAGAGATTGCACGAGCCTGGAGAGGGAGAGATTTGATTTTTCTGAGAACATCGACGCATACGGTGGCTTCCTTAGAGTTGGGCTCATACCCTTTGTATCTGACAGTATGAGCATATCGGAGAGCAGAATGGATGAGTTGTTCGAGTTTTGACAACCTCGTTGGTCGTCTTTTCATGTCTTTGCCAAGGGAAGGCATGGTGATACTGAAGGAAAGAAGGAAGATGAGTGAAGAAGAAGAAGAAGAAGAAGAAGAAGAGCAAATGTGAAGTGAAGAAGAAGAAGAAGAAGAGCAAATGTGAAGTATATATATCTGCGGAAATATGGAACAACCCGATCCTTGTCACAACCGTAATCCTTGTGACAGAAAGATTAGGGATTCGGTCTCCTGAATCATAACGGAAAAATAGGATCAGAAAATGGAAACATCCCAGGGTTTGTTTTCTTTCTTGATTCTTGTTTCCATTTTTTGACCGTTTCCTCCTGGGACTCAGTTCAAATGTATCTGACAGTTAGAGCTCAACTTTAACTTGGGTTCCAAGTAAACATGTACGTAGAAATTAACATTTTGGAACAAAAAAAAATTATTCTGCACATTTTAATTGAACCCATAAAATAAAGTATTTACAACAAAAAAAAATACATTGAAGCAAAATATATAATGTTACATAATCAGTTTCATTTATTAGATATAATAAAGATATCAGAATTCAAGAACTAAAAAGATAATTTGAAAAACAAAACACATATGTATTAATTTATTACTAGATTTGTTAAAGTTGTTTTTATAAGTTTGATCTCGATGTCATCCTAAATTTCTTCAAACATCCAACATTATAATATTTTACATAAATATTTTATAATAGTATTAATTTTTTAGAGAATATATATATATAAAGATATTTGTTTTTCTTTTTTAAAATAAAAATATCGTAATAATATATAATTAAAGTTATAAATAAATTTAAAATTTTATAATCATTTAATTTAATTTAATTTTAATTATTAGTTTAAAATTAATATAAATTTATATCTGTTATATAAACTTAATAAAATTTTTAAACATATCTATATATAATTTAAAAATTAATATTCGTATTCTTAAAATCATAAAAATTAAGAAAACTTATTTATACAAATATAGATTTTTTTCCTCTTTTTAAATAATGATTCAGTTATTAGTTTGCTTTTTCTATGTAAAATTGATGCAATTTAAATAAAATATTTTGTATATCATTATAATTTTTATTCTATGATTTAATTCTTTTATTTATGAATTTAAAACTCAAAATTCTAAATATATTAAATATAATTAATAATTAATATTTACAATAACCCTTTATTAATTAGAATAAATAAAAATTAAATCTACCATTTAAATTTTTATTAATTATGAACCTTAAATAATTTTAAATTAATTAAATAGCAATAGTAATAATCTATCTATCTATATAAAAAAGAAACACTAATAATCCTTTTGTAGATCATTATAATTATTTTTTGTAAACTATAAAAGAAAAAACGTATTTATTTATTTATAATAGATTCAATTTTAAAATTAAATTACATTATTAAAATAAATATAATTAATAAAAAAATTATATTAAAATTAAGTTGGTTGAATTTCAATGCCCCACCTTAATGTGGTAAAGGTAAGTAATTCAACGAATCTAATTGTTATTAAATTGTTTTATTTTGGAACATTTAACCTTCTTTTAGACACACATTATAACTTCTTTTTAGTTTTCTTAACCCGATTTTTTCTGCGAAGTTTCTTCTTTCTATATCTTCTATTTCACGCATCTTTTAATTGCAATGGAAATGTTAATAGAGAAATTAATAAAATTTTATCACCATCACTCTTACATTTCATTAACCCTTCTATAATACCATCTCTTCACTTCACGAACTCTTCGATATCACTAGCATCTCTCTCCCTTCGACAGTAGCCTCGGGCTTTCAAACTACGGGTTTCAAGCAAAGAGATGCGAGCAGCGATAAAATGCAAACGGGGATTTCGGCAATGATGAAACAAGCGCGAGAGCAATGCGAGGCAATGGCGACTAACCGAGGGCGAGGTAAAGAGGGAAACCGAGGGCTAGGTAAAGAGGCTAGGCGAGGGCTTGACGATGCTATCCGATGCAATTGTCTACTTCAAAAGTTCTTCGATTTCATCGGTTCTGAACTTGATCAGCGAAGGAGACAAGAGGTTTTCAGTTTATTTCCTTCTTTTCCTAATCGTTCTTGTAAGATTGGAGGTTTGGGTTGCCTAGCTAAGCGTCGAGGATCCATTTTTTTCGCATTCCAAATTTATTTCTCTTAGGTTTCCGATATTCTAGTGGAGCGACCAACTTCCAAGTAGTTGGACAAACGAGATCATGGGACTCGGTTTTGCTCTATTTTGTATGTGATTCTTCTATCCTTTAAGATGCTTGATGCAATGTTCATTGGAACTCTTGATAGGTTTCTAATAGTGAGTTCTAGTATACCAGTCGTGGTGGGGAGGCCAAACTCTATATAAGCCACAAAAAAGTATGTCAAGTGAAAATATATGTTGATTAATACATCTTTACCGTAATTTATCATGCTTTATCCACACATTTATTGGACCAAAGTTTGATTGGGACTTTGGCCATCTAAAATTTTACAGAGCTAACGAAGTCACTTAACGTGTTGTTCTTGCATTTTGGAAAGATATTAGAGGTTTTGGATTTAAAAGAAACACATCTTTGTCTCACAGTTTGACAAAGTTGAAATGAGGTTAGGTTTTGGGCATATATGTGGCATGTAAATAGATCGAATCGATGGTTCAGCTTATAGTATCTAAAATCTCATCGGCGTTCAAGGTGCCATCAACATTCATGGCTAGGTTTAGAAGCAGTTCAGTTGTATCTAACGAGGTAAAAAACATATACATAAACACATGCACTAATTACACATGTACACTTCATATTAAAAAAAACAATTTATACTTTGTAAGGATATCACATTACATTAGTGGTAGAACGCGTTGATAATAAGAGGAAGATAATGGAATTTAATTCAGATGTAACCAGACTTTCTCTTTCCATGAGAAATCAAGTCAAGTCATATGCCAATTTATGTTGAATTTAGAGATTATGAATGACATGTATTGCTTTACTTATTATCTTGAAGAACATTCTAAGCTTTTGGATTTAATATAAATAATTTTTTTAAGAACACCAATTATCCTATTTATCTTTTATTATTACATCGGTTTAGTTGCATCCCTTTATTTCGCGAAAAACCATGTTTTCCCTAAACATTCATTGATTCTTATTATTTAGAAAAGTTCTAAATGTTGTCGAATTATTAAAGAGTATAAATTGTGAATATACGAATATTTAATTTAAAAAATAATAGATCTATATTTTTTATATTTGTTTTTTCGTTATCTATGTATTTAAAAGTGACTTTTGTAACATAAAATAATTATAAAAACTTTTTAAAATGATTCAAAATACATAATATTTTTTATGTTAAGTTGTTTTTCATAATTATATTGACAAAATTTTATTAACTTAGATATAATACGTAGTGTCAGTTATTTGTAAGAATTTTATCAATTAAAATTTGAGAAAACCTGGAAATACAACAAAATTTTAATTTTAAAATTATATAAATAATTATACACAAATAAAATTAAACATTTCTTTCTCAAAGCTCGCGCATCGTGCAGGTTTAATTACTAATCTTATATATTAAAAGTTAGGTTTGACGCATTATGCTACCGTCACCTCAGCGATGATGTAGCATCCCACTTATAAAACCTAGTATTATAATATTTTACATAAATATTTTAAATGGTTTTTAATTTATTATATTTGATCAAACATTAATATATTATTTATAATATTCAATAACTATTTTAGAAAATATATGTATATATTTACATATTTACAATTTTTTTTCTTTTTAAAATAAAAATGACACAATAATACAATTAAAGTTATAAATAAATTTAACATTTTTATAATCATTTAATTATTAGTTTCAAACTTATATAACTTTATATCATTTATATAAAGTTAATAAAATTTAAAAGTTATCTATATACAATTTGAAAAATAATATATTTATTCCGCAAATCATAAAAATTAAGAAAATCTATATATAAATATATATATATTTTCTTTTTAAATAAAGATTTAGTTATCAGCTTGTTTTTTTTATGTCAAAGTGATACTACTAAAAGAAAATATTTTGTATATCATCATCATTTTTATTTTATTGGTTGATTATTTATGAATTGAAAACTCACAATTATAAATATATTAATTATAATGAGTAATTAATTATTTTATTTATGAATTTAATATTTAGTATTCATAATAATCTTTTTATTAATTAGAATGAATAATATATTAAATATACCATTTAAATTTTATTAATTATGAACGTTATTTTTGTAATTGTTAACTAATTAACACTACTAGAAAATTCAAGAAGAAAACCCAACTAAGAATTTGAAACGACAAGTGAGACTATAAGAAATTACTGATCCTTTGAAGCCACATGATCGCCAAGAATTCCTCCATCGTGAACGTCTCGTACCATAACCTTGTACGGCTCACCGGATTACGGTTTTTCGGTGTGAATTTCTTCGACGCTCTCTGTTGCACGCCTCGGTACTTCCTTTGTATAGCCACCGATGATGACACCACATTAGCAACGACGATAGGAGCAAAGGATTCTACAGCGGAATGTGTTGGGAAATGGCGGGGGATGAAAGTAAGGACAAACCAAATATGCTCAAGCATTTCATCTCAGTCATCTCAAAGGCATTTACCTCTTCTGTCGAGGAGCCATGGTCCGAGGTCGCGACGAAGAAGCTAAAGTCATATCCTCCGGCGGAGCTTAGGTTTATTTTCGACGAGAAACTAATTGAGGAGAGGGAAGGAAGGAGAGCATGGGGTGTAAGAGAGAAAAGGAATGAAAACATGGAATGGATGTGATGAAAGGAGTGAGGAGGGAGGCAGAGAATGGTTGGAGGTAGTATATGCAAATTAGGGTAGAATGAAAGTTTTAGGTTAGAATTTCTTATTTCTTTATTTTATTTTATTTAGTATAAAATTGTTGATATATGATAAAATATGATTGGTTTCCCATTGGAAAATTAGTTGTACGTTCCGTTGCGTACACATTATAACAAAATAACTCTTGTAAAAAAGAGATTTAACATTAATTATTATTACTATTATTACTTTTTTTTATTTGGATTATTGTTATTATTGATATAAAATTATTTTAATTTAAATATATACAATATAATAATCCATTATATTTTTTATTTATTATTTATATATTATTATATTTGTCTTGAAAAGATTTATACATCAATGTTTTTCCATAATGAATGCGTTTGTTTATCTAGATTTGAAAGGAGGAAAAAATTATGATTTCTTTAGTATCTAGCAATCTAAACAAGGATGAATATTTTATAATTCATACAATTTTTGTCTTTTTTGTTTTGTAAAAGATATGGTTTATATGATATTCGATATAATAAATATATGTTTTCGTAAGTTTTTAAAAAATATTTTTAATTTATTTTTTTATTATAAGTCGATATTTAAATATAGTTAGAACAAAAAATTTTGATTTATTTTACAGTAGCTCATATATTTTGATATTTTTTTTCAGTTGAATTTTGATTCAAGCATAAATACCTTAGAATCTTCTAAACTGTTTTAACTCATTTCTAAAAAAGGAGCAATCTTTGAGATTAATAATATATATATATATATTTTCGTTCTTTCTTTAGTCGTGGGTATGCAGTTAATATTGTAGAAGGACAAAAATTGTTTCATTTATTTAATTGATTATGGAAATCGTAGGTCTTCCGTTGGTTATCTTGGAAGAGAAAACTTCATCCTCCTAATTATTATCTCGCGCTCTCAACTCCTGTAACTACCCCACATAATCTCTCCTTTTTTATTTCTTGTGCCGTCGCTGCCGTCGTTTTCGAAACAATCACCCTCCTCACCAAATCTCTAAAATAATATATAAAAACTTTCTTTTTTAATCTTATTATTGAAATATAATAATTATCTCTTACAATTTTTTTTTACCATTTTTAATAAAAGTTCACACATTAGTCATTTTTGTTTGGAGATTGAAAAAAATATATGAAACGTCTAGAACATGTTTAAATATTATGAAAACAATTGATTATGTAGCATTTTCATAAAATGAATTCTTTAATAACAACTCTTGAACTTTGTATATCATAGTGCATATATGTAGAAATCTTTGTCGATTTGCACGTTAATAACAACATGAGAGACTATATAACATAATTATAAATTATAATTACCAGTTTGATCATTTTTATATCCCGAATTGAATTATATAAGAATATATAAACAATTCAAATTACTCTAGAACGGATATAAATATATTTTTATGTAAAAAATCTATATATATATAATTTGTTTAAATCTATTAATTCTACTTGATTTATATATAATATTTTTGGATCCAATTTTTAATAATTATTTACTACTGTACGATTTTACGAAGATAATATTTATAAAATAAAATTATAATTGATAAATATAATGAATATATTATTGTGATAAATAATATAATCACCCGCACATCATGCGGGTTCAATTTCTAGTTATAATAATAATAATAATAATAATAATAATAATAATAATAATAATAATAATAATAATAATAATAATATGCATGGAAGAACCAAAATCATTGTGATTTAAGAAAAAAACCATCAGTTGAACTTGTTCTATCCCTCCAGCTGTTGATATGTGCAAAGAAAAAATATGCTTCACCCAAGAGCTTGATAAAACTCAAACAGATCAAAATAAATCCAAGGGTTTGAACACAAAAGAAAGAAAAGTCATTGTTACTTCTAACTAAGGTAAGACGAAACGCTGCCAGAAACTTGTCAAACATACATTCACAAACTATCGAAATATAAAAATAAGTTTTTCAATCAGGAAATGGAATGAACCGTTTTATTTCATCACGACATCCAATTCCAATCCATGATAATACAGTGATGCAAACTAAGCATAATGTGGACCCACACACATACATATACAGAGGATCAAAATGTAACATCACTAGATTAAGGATGTCTCGCATGATGTTGAATCATTAAAGACATTGTATCTTATAAGTGAAGAATTGAATCACATAAACTCTAAGCTTTAGCACCTCGAAAGAAAACCAGCAATCAAGCCGAAAAATACTTACGTAGTAGGATGAGATAAAACGACCCTCAATGAATCCACTAAATTATTTGAAGAAGAAGCTTCTTTCCTGTCGCTAAAACCACACCCGTTTTCCACACCTCGCATGTCCCTAAGCCTAGACACATAATTCGCTTTATGTAGCCTTAAAATGATGCGAGTAGAAAATTAAATTCTCTGGACCTACAGTTGTCACTGCATACCATTTTTACAGACAACCATGTTCTTAACACCTCAAAACTGGAAACTTGTCCATCAGAAACACAATATGATTCCCCAAAAAAGGAAAAAGGGTAACACAAAAAAGCTTCCAGTAATTTGCCTATATGTTGATGATTTAATCATCACAGTGAGTGATGAAACCTTGATAGAGGGGCTAAAAAACAAGTTGAATCAGATGTTTGAAATGAGTGATTTGTAAAGCTGAAGTACTTCCTCGAATTTGAAGTGAGCTATTTGTAGGAGGGGCTTTTCTTGAGCCAAGCTAAGTATGCACAACAACTACTGGACCTGGACCTGCAGTTGTCACTGCATACCATTTTTACAGACAACCATGTTCTTAACACCTCAAAACTAGAAACTTGTCCATCAGAAACACAATATGATTCCCCTATATGTTGATGATTTAATCATCACAGGGAGTGATGAAACCTTGATAGAGGGGCTAAAAAACAAGTTGAATCAGATGTTTGAAATGAGTGATTTGTAAAGCTGAAGTACTTCCTCGAATTTGATGTGAGCTATTTGTAGGAGGGGCTTTTCTTGAGCCAAGCTAAGTATGCACAACAACTACTGGACATATTGATATGTTGAATTCAAAAGGTGCAAATACTCCACTTACACCTTACGGAAAGAATGTAGAGGATGGTGATGAACTCACTGATCCTATAAAATACAGAAGTATGGTAGGAGGGTTGTTATACTTAGCAGCCACAAGGCCAGACTTATCATTCTCAGTCTCCTATCTATCAAGGAGTAATGCTAAACCCACTAAAAGAAGCTTGCAAGAAGCCAAACGAGTATTGAGGTATGTGTCTGAAACAAAAGATTATGGCCTAATGTAAGAGTGTGGAAGCAGCTGGTCTAGTGGGATATGCATATTCAGATCTTGCTGGAAGTCTGTGTGATTCAAGGAGCACAACTGGGTTTTGTTTTAGCATTGGGAGTGCCATGTTTATGTGGGCTACTCAGAAGCAAAGTATCATCACTCAATCAACTGTAGAGGTTGAGTATATAGCCTTATGTTGATGATCATGCCTATGCTGCCCTAGAGGCTTTGTCAAAGGGTCTACGACATTGTCATTTGTTGGTACTCCGCATATCTTAATGTCTCATCTCTCCACGATTTCTCGAATTAGATGGAAGCGTCTGAGTATGTGTTTGGATCTTTGGTGTGATCTGGGTTCCTTAGCGTGTGCTATGGCACCATTATTGTCACAATAGATCTCAACATGATCTTCTATGCTAGGAACCGCCCCAAGTTCAGATATGAACTTCTTGATCCAAACCGCTTCTTTAGCTGCTTCTGATGCATCTAAGTACTTAGCCTCTGTAGTAGAATCAACAACTATAGCTTGTTTAGAACTTTTCCAGCTCACAGCACCACCATTTAGGCAAAACACAAAACCAGATTGCGATCGATAATCATCTTTATCTGTCTCAAAGCTAGCATCGGTGTAACCCGCTACAATGATCTCTTCTTCACCTCCAAATACCAAGATTGCATTCTTAGTACTTCTCAAGTACTTAAGAATATTGTTCACAACGATCCAGTGACTTTCACCGAGATTACTTTGATGCCTACTAGTCATACTTAAGGCATATGATATATCGGGACGTGTACATATCATGGCGTACATGATAGATCCAATAGAAGATGCGTATGGAATCTTACTCATGTGTTCTCTCTCTTCTTTTATCGTAGGACATTGTTTTTTAGAGAGAAACTTGCCATACCATAGGCGAAGTTCTTTTCTTAGAATCTTGCATGCTAAAATGTTTTAGCACTTTGTCTATGTATGTACTTTGACTTAGGCCAATCAGCTTCCTCGTTCTATCTTTATAGATCTTTATACCTAGTATATTGGTAGCTTCACCTAAGTCCTTCATAGAAAAACAATTTCCTAACCAAGTGTTTACAGACTGTAGGGTAGGGATATAGTTTCCTATGAGTAATAAGTCATCTAGATATAACACAAGAAAAACTATGGTGCTCCCACTAACCTTCTTGTAGACACAAGATTCATCTTCATTTTCATGAAACCAAACCCTTTGATTGCTTCATAAAAACGAAGATTCCAACTCCGAGAAGCTTGCTTCAATCCATAAATGGATCGTTGTAGCTTGCAGACCTTATCATCATTTTCTAGATCGACAAAACCTTTAGGTTATGTCATGTACACATCCTCAAGAAGCGTTCCATTAAGGAAAAGTTGTTTTGATATCCATTGGCCAGATTTCATAATCATGGTATGCAGCTATCGCAAGAAAAATCCTTATGGATTTGATCATCGCAACTGGTGAAAAGGTTTCATTATAGTCTATACCATGAACTTGTTTAAAACCTATTGCTACCAAACGCCCCTTATAGGTATGAACATTACCATCCATGTCGGTTTTCTTTTTGAAAATCCATTTACAACCTATGGGTCTTGCCCATTCAGGTAGATCAACCAAAGTCCATACTTGGTTTGTATATATGGAGTCCATCTCGGATTTCATGGCCTCAAGCCATTTCTCAGAATCTGGGCTCGTTATGGCCCTTTGGTAGGTCGTAGGCTCATCATCTTCCATGAGTATTACATCACCATCTTGAGTCACCAGAAATCCATATCTCTATGGTGCACGATGTGATCTTATAGACCTACGCATAATTTGTGTCTCATGAGCAGGTTCCACATCAGTTTGTGGTTCCGGTTCCTTAACTAATTATGGTTCCGGTTCCACAACTGCTAGTGGTTTATGCTCAGTTTCCATCTCATTGTCAACAGTATTTTCTTGTGGTTCTTTTTGTTCAAGTTCTACAGTATTCCCACTAGTTCTTCTAAAAAGAAACTCTCTTTCTAGATAAACACCTATGCGGGCAACAAACACTTTGTGCTCTGAGGGTTTGTAGAAATAGTATCATTTAGTTCTTTTAGGATACCCCACGAAAATACACTTATCTGATTTAAGGTTGAGTTTGTTAGACGTCTGACGTTTAACATAAACCTCACATCCTCAAATCTGCATAAAAGACATACTAGGACGTTATGCAGTCCATATCTCATATGGTGTCTTTTGAACTGACTTAGATGGAATACGGTTTAATATAAAAAAGCAGTTGTTTCTAATGCATGTCCCCAAAATGAATGTGGAAGAACTGTTTGACTCATCATCGACCGAACCATGTCTAACAGAGTTCGATTTCTCCTTTTAGAAACACCATTCCATTGTGGTGTAGCTGGTGGAGTGAGTTGTGAGACAATCCCACA
>CM071871.1:37367895-37383572 GCA_036759665.1 Gynandropsis gynandra | reverse complement strand
ATTTGAACTTTTCAAAAGACTCAGATTTGTGTTTCATCAGATACACATATCCATATCTACTGAAATCATCAGTAAGGTAATAAAGTACAAGAAACCACCTCTAGCTTGTGTGTTTAAAGGTCCACATACATCTGTATATATGAGATGTAATACACGATTTGCCTTTTTATTTTGTCCCTCAAAAGGGGCTTTCGTCATCTTGCCCATTAAACAAGATTCACATGTTTCAAATGATTCAAAATCAAATGAAATCAATATTCCATCTTTATGGAGTTTAGAGATGTGGTTCTCGTTTATATGGCCCAAGTGGTAGTGCCAGAGATATGTCGAATTAGAATCATTAGTTCAAAGTTCAGAACATAAAGGTCATTCATCAAATGTGCAACACCATATACCATATCATTCAAATAAATAGAGCAACAATTGTCTTTTATTATAAATGAAAATCCTCTCTTGTCCAAACAAGAAATAGAAATAATATTCTTAGTAATGGTAGACACATAATAGCGACTCTCAAGTTCTAAAACAAGCCCAGTAGGCAAAGTCAATACATAAGTCCCTATAGCTAATGCAACAACTTTTGCTCAATTTCCAACTCGCAGGTCGACTTCGTCTTTATTCAACAATCTACTTCTTCTCAGTTCCTGCATATTATTACAAATGTGAGAACCACAGCCAGTATCTAATACCCATTAAGTAGAAGTAGATAAGTTGGATTCTATAACATAAATACCTGAAGCAGAAGTCCTATTTCCCTTCTTGGTCTTTACTTCTTCCAAATACATTGAGCAGTTCCTCTTCCAATGATCGGTCTTACCACAGTGGAAGCAATCACCTTTCTTAGCCACCCCACCTTTAGGCTTTAAGGTTTTACCATACTTGAACTTGGGCTTTTGACTCATTTTGTTCTTGCCTTTGGCCTTGCCCTTGTGATTTTGAACCATCAGAACAGTTTTGGGCTTGGCCTTCTTGATGGTTACTTCAGCAGTTCTTAGTATGTTCAGTAATTGTGCCAGAGACTTATCAAAATCGTTTATGTTATAGTTCATGACGAATTGATCATAAGATTCTGGCAACGATTGCAGAATCAAGTCCTTGGCCAACTCTAGGCCACCCCCCTCTCTTCTTCTCTTCATGTATGGGAAATCAAGACAAACCGGGCACTACGGTCGGGAAACCCATTTTCTCAAGGCTCTCAATATACCTAATCATTTTGAGTACATGAGGTCCTACAGAAGTTCCCTCTGCCATAACACATCTGAATAAAGCCTTAGAGGTTTCAAACCTCTCTTGCCTAGCCTGCTCTTGATACAACTCCTTAAGATGTTCGATCGTATTGAAAGCTTCCATCTCCTCATGTTGCTTCTGAAGCTCAGAGTTCATGAGAAACAACATAAGGCAGCTGACCTCAAAGGAATCATCAAGGTGCTTCTTATAAGCATCCTTATCAACCCTTTGAGCATTTGCTGAAGGTACTTCAGGTAAGGGGCCTTCAAGGACGTACATTTTCTTTTCTTGTTTAAGGACAATCCTCAAGTTCCTATACCAATCCGGGAAATTTGTCCTATTCAGCTTATCCTTCTCAAGGATTGATCGCAAAGACAACACGTGTGTGTTTGATGCCATGGTCACCTAAAACAGAGATACACAGAATATGAGTACCATGAAAAGAATCATCTAAACATGGACTTTATTAAACGATTCTCCCACTAAATTTTGCAAATAAATAGACCTCACTTTCAATTTGAAAAGTAATATTCATAACTTTCTTAGTGGGCTAAGATCCATATTTCACCTTGTCTAGAGTTTACTTTGGTAAATCACCCTAGATTTGGTTATTTAGGTAGACAACTCTTTGTCAGGTACATCTCATGCAATTCTTGGATAGTTAGGTGAACAACCCTCGTTCGAGTTCATCTCACAAATAGCCACCCAACTTTATGCCTCTAAGTCCCATTCTCATTGATATCTTAGTTAAGTCGACTCGATCAATAAGCAATTGGATATCACAATTATCCGATCGCGTCTTACTAGAATTGATGTGGCAAATCACTTTGGCAAATCTACACACATTGATCTAAGTCTTGACAAGTGTTTATTCATTGGTAGGCATTTAACTTGACTTAATCACACGAGGGATTTTCACCGCAATCAAACATATTTCATAAAACATAAACTTAATAAGGAAAAGAACTAACATCTGGAGATATACTGCCCTTAGATCCCATTATTTACGATGCAAGTGATAACCTGAAGTGTTAGCTAAGTAGTTCCCAGATAAGAGGGAGCTAACTCATAAAAGCGCATAATTATATAACCTCTTGTCCTTAGTCAGAACTGACTTAGGTAACATTTATTCAATCACGAGCATTCACATATCCTGATTCACCGAGAATCAACAGATATTGCCTAATGGATTTAACAGCCGCTAACCTAGGTCACCCCCTTGCGGGGTGCGGGGTAGCGCCCCATCAGCGAAAAATTTTCTCAAAATTTTCACTTTCCCTCTGTGGAAAAACATCATTGAAAATCAATCATATTGATTTTATGTTAATTTTCTATGTTTCTTACTTTCACAATTCTTAATGCATATCACATATTCAATCATATCAAGTTTATGTAAATTTTCCCTATTTATTACTTTCCTGATTGTTCATGCATATCACAGATTCAATCATATTGATTTATGTGAATTTTCATATTTATTACTTTCTCGATTCTTCATGCATATAACAGATTCAATCATATTGATTTTATGTGAATTTTCCATATTTCTTACTTTTCCGATTCTTCATGCATATCACATTCAATCATATTGATTTATGTGAATTTTCCATATTTCTTACTTTCTAGATTTTCATGCATATTACAGATTCACTTTACAAGTTTTTTACTTTCCTGATTTTCATTCATATCACACATTCAATCATATTGATTTTATGTGAATTTTCCATATTTCTTACTTTCCAGATTTTCATACATATCGACATCTATATCGTAGATCTAGCACGAACCAATCATGCATATGATAGATCTATACGGAACAATCATGCAATATATCTAGCAAATCAACATGCATATCAAAGATCTAGTCATGCATAACCAAAATTTACACGAAGTATACATGCATATCACGGATCTTGTCAAACAAATCACATATCTCGAATGAAAATCATACATGCTTATGAAAAGAAAGACAATTAGGGTCTCCGAAAACATGCTCTGATACCACTGTAGGGTAATCGAGAGGAAAACACGCAGCGGAACATAAATTTTTTCTCGGTTTTTCCTTTGGTGAGATCTGATTCGATAGAGTTTTTCTCGGTTTTCCTTTTGGCGAGATCTAATTCGGAGACAGATCTGATTAGTGTTTCTTAGCACATACCTTAGTGTGTGCTAAAGCTTGGATCTGTGAGTCACGAGCAGTAGCGAATCGCTCCTGCCTCTGTCGGTATCCACACGGACGAAGGAGAATTGGACAAAGTCGGAAAAAACCTAGTTTCTAGACTAGGATTTCGGCCTCTAGATTATATTGGAAGAAGTTCCTTTGCCTATTTTGTGTTTTCTATCCCCTTGAGAACATAGCTTAAGCACTATATTTATAGGAAAAAATTGATCCTTAACTTAAAACCTTAATTTGGGTGTTGTCCAATTAATCCTAAGGGGTCGAATTAGGCCCAATTAAATTGAATTCACAATTCAATTAGAATTGGTCCTAATAACTCGAATTATTTTCAATCCTATTCGTAATAGGATTTGCCCAATTACATGACTAACTTCGTTCGTCTTTGTGTGCGACTCAATAGGTTCTCATTGCGTTGATCACAAATAATGAGCGATGTCTAGCAACACATCATTATTTCCTAAGCAATGAAAATGTCTCTGACTCGACATTACCAATCTCGTGATTTATGTATATTAATCCTTCTTTCCTTAATGTCTAAATTGAACATGAGTCATGGAACGTATCATACTCATCTAATTCAATCTATGAGTTCGTTACATCACTCCTGTTATATAGGAGGGACAAATCCTTATCTCGATCAACCAACATTTTACTACATAAACAGATTGCATACCCAATCAGTATCTTGTTCGTCCACCTATTTACGAGTGACGTTTGATAGTGTCAAAGCATACAATTGCTTATGTTAAGATCTCTGGCGATCTCAAGTCATAGGATTTTATATATACCATAATCACTATGAGAATTGCTATGATACTCATATAACAATCCATGTAGCAATCTCATGGCGGATCGTCCAGTACATTGTTCTCTAACATGTACCTATGTGTTAAATTGATATCTCAAATCAATTTACAAATACTAGTCTTAATGCAACATTGATATCCTTATTCTATGTGTTAATTGATATCTCAAATCAATTTACAAATACTAGTCTTAATGCAACATTGATATCCTTATTCTCAATGATGCTCGACTAGGGATGTTTTAGACTATCTTAAATTATATTTCTAAGGATATTATTTCATCTATTTATATACACAGACAGTAAATGAAATGAAATAATAGAGTGCCATTTTATAGAAAATGTCATGATACATCAGAAAGACTTAAATAAGAATAATCCAATGAGTGGTCTCTAGAGTATACTCCAACAAAAGGCTGACGTATGGTTGGAAGATGATGTAAGGTTTTTTAACCCTTATTCACGAATGTCAAAAAGTTCACAGAGGTCATTTTGGTCATATGTATTCATGTGTGTTAAATTTTTTTACAGCAATTGGATGAGGCGTTGTTCGAGCTGTATGGTCGCGTCATTAGATTCGAAGCACTATGTCGGAATTATTATGCTTGCCCTATTGCTTTCATGCAGACGCTCACAATGTGGATGTACGAGGATATGGAAGAAGTGTCTAAAATTCTTAATGATTATTTGGATGGCATCTATCCATTCAAAAGTACGTTCAAACTAGTAGATCAGTACGTTGGCTTGATCTCGATTGTAAACATTCCACCACCTAAAAATCGATATGCCCCTTGTCATTGGGTAGGAATGAAAGGGGAATTCAAACCCCGATACATCACGGTAACGACTGCAAGAGAAGGTTGAAGGAGACGCATATCGATGCGGTGATGGAGATTATAAGAACAACTTTGCTGAAGATGTTTCGACTCGGAGTGGTTCCTTGACTTCTAGAGCAGATAAATGGCAGTACAAGTATTATGAAGGTCTATTACAGAACAAAAGCGCAAGTGAGTATGGTGTTTACGCCTTCAAATTCTTAGAAGCCGCTATATAGAAAAATGAGGGGAAGTTCTCCGAAATTTACGACGAGAATGTTGCTTCCATGCATGAGAAAATGATTGGTGATATATTTACGAATGGAAGAAGTATCCCTGTACCCCAAGACTAATGGAATCAAATTAGGTTATCCTTGAACTTGATTCATATTATTTGTAAATAACTTGATAAATTATTGTTTTTAAATTTGATTCATATTTATTTGAACTTGATACAAATGGGTCGCGTATGTTGGTTCGCATGTTAGGTCGCATAGTCACAGGGGTTAAATGAGTCGCAAGGGTCAAAGGGTCGCCGGGGTCCAAGGGTCGTAGGGGTCAAAGGATCGCAGGGGTCAAAGGGTCGCAAAAGGGTCAGAGGGTCGCAGGGGTCCAAGGGTCGCAGGGATACAAGGGTTGCAATAATCACAATGGTCGCAGGGGTCAAATGGGTTGCAAGGGTCAAAGGATAGCAAGAGGTAAAGGGTCGCAGGGGTCAAATGGGTCGCATGGGTCGTAAGGGTCAAAGGGTAGCAAGGATCAAAGGGTCACAAAATACAGGTAGAAGATGATGAGAGTTAGAGAGAGAATGTGTCGTTATTCGAAAAAAGCGAATGACTATGATTCGAAAAGACATGACCCTGACATCAAACCGATGGAAGAGAAAGGTTGTGACCAACTTTGACCACACTGTTATGTTTTTTGAAAGTTTGGTGAAAAGTTCGTCGGAAATTTTGGGGAAAATAATACATTTACAACGCTAAATTAATTTATGGGTCGCATGGGTTGTTTAGTCACATAAATGAATCAATAGATGCAAATTCGAAGATTTTATGTATTTATAAGGATTACAGGACAAAAACCAATCAAAATAATACATTTATAACGTCAAACTAATTAATGCCAATTGACGTCCCCTAGGTCACCAATGTAACTCGCGAGTGGCTACATAGAGACCGAGTCCGCCGATTACCAAGACCTTGAGTAACACGTAGACAACACGATGCCCTACGTCAACCATGTCACATAGACATATACTTATAGACATGGGTTGGAAGATAGGAGTCTGATAACGAATTAATGAGTCACAATAGTCACAATGGGTCGGAAGGGTCACATGGGTCAGAAGACAGAAGTCTCATCGAAACGATGAGTCACAATAGTCATATGGGTTGGAAAGGTCACATGGGTCGGAAGATAGGAGTCTGAAATCAATACGACGAGTCACAAAAATCACATGGATCGCATGAGTCGCATGGGTCGCTTGGGTCGCATGGCATGAATCTTTCTAATTTATTCCAATTGAGAGGGCCCATGGGTCGTATGGGTCACATGGATCGCATAAGTCGCATGAGTCTTTCTAATTTATTCCAATTGAGAGGGTCGCATAAGTCGGATGGGTTCCCGTTTAAACTAATTCTAATTTAATCCAATTGAGGGTTGCACAAGAGTCATATATGATTCGGATAGGTTTCCGTTTAAATTTGATTCTGATTTAATCCAATTAAGGGTCGTACAAGGATCATATTGGGTCGCATAAGGCAGATGATTTCCCGTTTAGACTTGATTCTAATTTAATCCAATTGAGAGTCGTATAAGGGCCATATTGGTTGCATGAGTTGGATGGGCTTCCATTTAAGAATTCTAATTTATTCCAATTGAGGGTCGACGTTTTTATGGATTTCACGTAATTACAAACAATAGATGCAAAATAAGTTATTTCCAACGTTTAAATATGGTTTTATTTATAATTATTGACAAATGTCACAAAGGTTACAAAAAGAGAAATAAAAAAGAAGATTGCAAAAGGTCACATAGGTTTTTTAAAGAAAAAGGTTACATAAGGTCACAAAGGTCAAATTTGCCGAGTTTACTCTACACCTGCTCCGAGATCACCTGCAACCCTGACCTTTAGTAAAGTGGACACAACACGATGTTTGAGTCCACCGATTACCAATACCTTATATAATTCAAATACATCAAAATTTCCTCCATCCACGATGTAAGGATTTATGTGTACCTGCATAGAGATCGAGTCTGACGATTACCATGACCTTGAGTAACACATAGAAAACATGATGCCATGCGTCCACCATGTGACCCTCCTGACGAAGATCACAAAGGTCACAAAGATTTTTCAGAGAATTTAGGGTTAGAGATTTAGACAAAGAGAGGAGAGAGATGGGATTTTCCTGATTCAATCTCATCTAAAATGGGTGAGATGGTGAGACTTAGAGAAAATTTGATGAACCTTTTAATATAGGTGTAACAGAGATGGATGGAAAGAGAGTGTCGAACTGACAGAATTCTGACATCGAAACGATTAGTCACAAGGGTCACATGGGTCGTAGTGTGGCACTCGAAAAAAGGCATAGCTACCATTGAAAAATTCAGGAGTCTGACATCGAAACAACTGGTCGTAAAAGTCACAGAGGTCACATGAGTTTCATCGGTCGCAAGGTTCGGAATGGTCGCAGGGGTTGCATGGGTCACTTGAATCACAAAGATCACAATAGTGCTTACACGTCAATGAGAAAAAATAGATGCGAAATTGAAGAATTTATCGAATTATAATGATGCAAGTCACTAAGGTTTTATTCCAAATATACAAATAATACAATATTACAAACTAATAATACAAATAATATAACATTACAAACTAACAAACCTTTTTTTAAGTTGGCGTTGTCTCGATTGTCACGTTCCAAACACTGTCATTGATGCTGGCATTTGCACCCGTTTGTCTCGATGAAGATGGAGTTTATCTCGACGAAGATAGGATATTTATCCAAGCCTCCCCGAGTCCAGGATAATGATTCTCTTTAGGCCTCCCTCTTTGCATTTTCTTAGCCAACATAGGAGGTAGAACTGTAACTGCAGAATATTGAGGAGGAATGTTCCAATCACTGCAATCTGGAACCGGATACACCGTTTCTCGGTAAACCATACGCCATGTCTCCCGGAGGTAGTTTGTTGAACATAGTTCTGGTATCTTGTAACCTTTACCAACTTTATGTGCATCCGTAATTGCGTGTCTGCATGGATACTTATCCACATCAAACATTTTACAGTCGCACGTTTTTTTGGAGACTCCCTACAAATCTTTTACTCATCCCATTTCTCACTTCATACTCATCACTCAGCCCGTTCAATTCAATAACCTCATACTTGGATGTCTGTCCAAACCGTTCATGTAAAGTTTTCTGTATTTAAGGTGTTATCTTTTGAGAATCATCACCACTAGCTACTTCCATACCTATTGAACCATTCCACTATCTTTCGTAAATAAATATCTAAAAGCCCTAGGATCAAAAAAATTTTAACGTCTTCTACGTGGAATTTATTGACTGGCCCCATTAGTGGTTAACGAGTTATACCTTTCACCCTTAAATTTGCATCTTGTCCACTTAACAGAATCAAGTTTCTCTTTCTCCAAATACTTTGCAACATTAGGATACATGCGCAAAGGTCACAAAGGTCAAAATGGTCACAAAGATCACAACAATCACAAACATCACAAAGATTTGCACTTGGCCTTCAAATCATTAAATAGCACTTCAAATTCATTCTGTGAGACCCGATATAAAGGAAGGTCGGTCGGAACATCGACATATGACATGTATATATATTAGGTTATGAAAATTAAAAAAAAAACAAGAGCAGTCGCCGAGAGAAAAGAAGGAAACATAAAGAGAGAAGAAGAAAAAAGGAAGAAGAGAGAAGAAGGGAGAAGACGAAAAAAAAGGGAGGAAGAAGAAATTGGAGAAGGATCTTCAATTTTTCATCGTGTTCTTCGTGGGTGCATTCTAATCGAGATTGTGGTAAATCTCTAAAAATATTTTTATGATTTCTCTTTAATTCGAAGACTTAGATTATGGAAATTGATTAATTGAATGGATCTTTAATAAGGAAAAATTGATTGGTGTTGTTGTTAGTGATATTATCCAGAATTGTCAAATCATCGGAGAAGTCAAGGTGATGATTTTCTCCATCCTAATTTCGCATTTGTGGTTGATTTACGAAAGAGATTATACTTTTAAAACGAGGCATGATCACAATAGAATTTATAGGATCATAATGGGAAAAATGAGACGTTACAAGTGAATTGGATTAAATCCTAAATTTGTCGTATGAGAATTGATAACAAGTATATGAGTTGTATAAGTGACTAGAGATGATCTAGAGAATTGACATGCGACCAAGTGTTGAGGTCGGAGAACATCGATATTTTGGTTCGGTGTTAAAGCCAAGTGAATATCTTGTTAGTGTGCTCGATCAAGTGATTTCATATTCGAACCTTCAAAAGAAGGCGTGTGCGAGCGTGTCGGCGAGAGTTGTCACGTGAAGAGTATCAGGTCGATGATGTTATTATTTCGACACTTGGATCTGGGCCGACATCATACCATACTGAGGTTGTGGTAACCTTTCGAGCGGCAGAGCGTCGAGTTAGTCAGATCAGTGGATCAGCCGGCGTCGTACCGTGTTGGGGTTGTGGTAACCTTTCGAGCGACGGAGCGTTGAGTTAGTCAGATAAGTGGATCTGCCAGTGTCGTACCGTGTTAGGATTGTGATAACCTTTTGAGCGGCGGAGCGTTGTATTGTACAGATGGCTGGGGTACATTGTGACCTTGCGAGATCTTTAGTGTGCTGGTGACCTTTGGACTTTGCGAGCGTGTGCCCGAGCTAGAATCGTGTGGACTCTGTGTGTTATGATCCAGTGTGGTACTAGTCTTAGATTTTGGATACTCAGTCGGTTTAGATAGAGTTGTCTGTATATCTTTAGTTTAGACTTTGGATATATCGTTATTTATGTTATTCAGTTTAGGATGGGAGAACATATGACACAGAATACGTACACGTAATGATCTCACTGAGTGCGTATTTCGTACTCACCCTATTTGTGGATTGTCGTGGATGAACATGATATGGTAAGGAAAAAGAGCAACGAGGTTGAGCAGCAACATGAAAGCTCACAGTGGACTGATGGAAGAGGCGTGCACGAGGTCTCGTGAGTTTTATTTCGCATTTCATATTTATTTTATTCATTTACCGTGACTATGATCCTTACATATTTGTTTTGCTATTTGTTCCGGACCACTTTATTTTGGACTAAATCATTTATTTTATTTTATAAATACGTTTGAGCGTTAGCACGTGTATCTATATCTTGGAAGTGATGGTGGACACTCCCAGTCCCGAGGTAGTTTAGGATGGGGGTGTTACACGTCACTATGTATGATGTTGCACATTCGAAAAATATTTCCGCCACAGTATCACCCTTTGAAGTCTTTCTATCTTGCCCTTTATTGACATAGCTCTTTATGTTTTGCGATATATGACGCACATAAAAATCGTGATCAGCTTGTTTGTACACTTGTTTGACTGCTTTTATCAAGCTTTTATGGTGATCAGATATCACAACGACATCAAATTCATTCGGTATCACCTCTTTCAACCTAACATAAACTACGTCCATGATTCGTCCTTCTCTCTGTCAACTATTCCCCATGCGGGAGGATATTGGTGATATTCATCATCTTGCGCAGTTGCCACGATCAATGCTCCCTTGTACACTCCTGTCAGACATGTTGCATCACAAAAACCACTTTGCATATGTATTTTTATCCGCTTATAGCCGTTCCGACAGCCATGAAAAGGAATTTGAAGATTTTCCCATCACTGTCCAGCTGAAGATTTGCGAAAGATCTGGGATTTCTTTCTGTAAACATGTGCAACCACCCTGGAAGCCTCCTATAATGTTCAAATTCATCACCACGAATCTCCTTTTGAGCATTGCAATTGCATTTAAATGCCATCAAATACGATACCTTGGCACAGTATTTTGCTTTTATACGAGCCATCAATTCTTTTCCTTGAGGTGTTTCATATTTCTTGGCATATTCCTCGTTCAAATAATTCTTAACCAATTGCGTTGTACCCTTTATGGCTTCTGTTGATTTAGATACAGATGAACAATTATGAATGAGGTAGTGTGTGATCCATGATTTATGTTTCGTCTTTTCTTTCCTTTTCCTTTGTTTCGAGAAAGAGATCGATCTTCCTTGAGGTGTTTCATATTTCTTGGCATATTCCTCGTTCAAATAATTCTTAACCAATTACGCTGTACCCTTTATGGCTTCTGTTGATTTAGATACAGATGAACAATTATGAATGAGATAGTGTGTTCTCACACTAAACCGTTTGGAATTCAAGATTGTTGTCACGCGTAATTTCCATTTATAACCACTTCTGGAAAACTTACATCGTAGTTCCCACAGTTTTGAATTAGAACTCAATATTCTATATCTAAAACAAGCTTCAATTGAACCCTTCGTTAAAAATGTTTGTACATCCTTCTTGCTATCAAACTCTTGCCCAATTTTAAGTTGCAATGCATCTTCGAACTCGAAGATATTATTTTCTCGTAAACTACCATTTCCAAATTATTCTCATCACCATCATCCTTATCATCTGTTGGCACATCATAATAAACTTTTTTACTGCCACAAAGAACTTCATCAACTACCAGATTCATAGCACACCTACAATCTTCTCTTAACCCACTGGTATGTTCACTATCAGAATTATTCGAATCCAAAATATTTATTGTTTCCGTCGGATTACTCCCAACTCTACTTTCGTTATTTGAACCTAAATTACCACAGTCATCATAATCTAAAACACCTCCATCCTCACCTTCTCTAGCAATGCTTCCAAAAGCAGGAATTATAGGTTCAACTTCCATCTCGATTTCCATTTCACACCTCACATTTGTCGATTCTCTCTCTACATAGAACAGTGTTTGAATTCTTCTTATGCGATCGAACAGATAAAAAATAAGATGCTTGCCATTCATTATATGTGTCGGCTTCTTATTTTCACAAATATTGGGAAAATAGCTTAACTTCAACTTTGTTGTATTTTTTCCACCATCATCTCTGCGCATAACTCATCAATAAGTTGTTGGTATGTCAGACTAATGTGAGGAAAAAAGAAAAATACTCTCTTGTTTTCCGGAACTCTATCAACACATTTAGAATCTCCATTTACGTCTTTTTCTATTTACCATTATACAAAAAATAAATCAATGTGATTTTCTCATCCATCGAATCCATTATACCTGTAACAAAAACATAAAAAAGGCTAAATTTTGTGACCTACTACGACCATGTGTTTCAAAGTCAAAATGACTCTGTGCGACTGTGCGTCTCGATGAGATTTTGTGGCCTAGTGCGACCATGCGACTCGATGAGACTCTGTGATCTAGTGCGACCGTGGGACTCGATAAGACTCTATGACCCAATGTGACCATATGTTTCAATATGACCCTGTGACCCAGTGCGATCATGTGTTTCAATATGACTATGTGACCTAGTGTGACCGTGCGACTCGATGAGACTCTGTGACCCACTGCGACCGTGCGACTCGATGAGACTCTGTGAATGTGACCCACTGCGATCGTACGACTCGATGAGACTCTGTGACCCAGTGCGACTCGATGAAACTCTGTGATTCACTGTGACCATGTGTTTCAATATGATTTTGTGACCCAGTGCAATCGTGTGACTCGAAGAGATTTTCACTCATTGCGATCATTTGACGTTTCAATAAATATGACTCATTTTGACTACATCAATATAAGAATCGTTCTGAAAAAGCGAGAATCGAATCTATACATATTACTTACTACTCACTCGGGTTATCCAATTTATAAAAGTAACGCGAAAAACACAAGAGAAACACAAAAAACTCACTATACATACCTAGTTTTTTCTGCGGAACGTGTTTAATTACAAGCTTGTTTATTGACAACAAATGGTTTCAACTTTTTAGTAGCGAATCTGATGCCGATTTCAAGCTACCTACGATGAATTTGATGCCAATTTCAAGCTATTCGTGTCAAATCTTATGAGGTGCAGGATAACAGTAATTTTCACGCTACAGGAGAGAGAGAAATCGAGGTGCTTTGGAGGAGAGAGAAAAATTATCAATTAATTTAAGGATAAAGATAATATAGGATTATCGATATTGTAAAGGTAAATTTGAAATTAAAATTTTTTTAGAGAACGATAAATCTGAAATCAAATAGTAGTTGAAGGATATTTTTGAAATTGTTCCAAATTAATATATAAATAAAAGAACTGAAAGAGCAGTCATCTGCCACATGTAATTTTCTTAAATTTTTGAAAAAAAAGTACTCTCCAATTTTTCGAAAACAATAATAATAATTATAATTTTTTTATAAAATATGTTTATAATAACAATTTTTGTATTTCATCTTATTGTACACATATACAAACAATACATGCATTAATAGCATTAATATATAAATATATAGACCAACTATTAATATTGAATTCGAAACTAACATTTTTACAACCGAAATTCATATATAATATTATAGATTGTATATTATATGAATAAAATTAAAACTAAAACATTTATAGAATTTGAATATAAATTAAAACGGTCTAAACAATTTATAATTCACGAAAAAAATTAAAATTTATAAAATGTTGAATAGGGGGAACTTCAAAATAACCCTCGTACAGCTAAAGTACTTCAAAAATACCCTTCCATAATTTCAACTTAAAATCTACCCTTAAAATATTGATAATCTCATGTTTCCCTTGTCCACAATTTTTCTCTCTCCTCTAAAGCACCTCTATTTCTCTCTCCTATGGCACGAAAATTATTGTTCTCCCACACCACAACAGATTCGGTGAGAGTAGCTTGAAATCGGCATCAGATTCGCTGCCAATAGGTTGAAATTGTTTGTTGAAAACAAAGAAGCTTGCAATTAAGCACGTACCGCAGAAAAACCAAGTATGTATAGTGAGTTTTTCGTGTTTCTCTCGTGTTTTTCTTGTTTCTTTTGTGAGTTATGAAGCAGTGGGTCAATTTATTGAAATTTCAAATAATCGTAATTAGTGACTGGGTCACTGAGTCGTACGCTCGCACTAGGTCGCAGAGTCTCATCGAGGGGTCAAAGGAATCAAAGGTCGTCGTAGGGGTCCAATGGTCGCATGGAAAGGGGTCGCAAAGGGTTCAAAGGGTCGCAGGGGTCCAAGGGTCGTCGTAGGGGTCCAAGGGTCGCATGGAAAGGGGTCACAAAGGGTTCAAAGGGTCGCAGGGATCCAAGGGTCGTATGGGTACAAGGGTCGCAGAGGTACAAGGGTCGCAAATGGGTACCAGGGTCGCAGAGGTACAAGGGTCGCAAAGGGGTACAAGGGTCGCAGAGGTACAAGGGTGGCAGAGGGGTACAAGGGTCGCACAGGGGTACAAGGTTCGCAGAGGGGTCAAAGGGTCGCAGGGGTACAAGGGTCGCAGAGGTACAAGGGTCGCAGAGGTACAAGGGTCGCAGAGAGGTACAAGGGTCGCAGAGGTAGAAGGGTCGCACGGTCGCACTAGGTCATAGAGTCTCATCGAGTCGCACGGTCGCAGTGGGTCACAGAATTTACCCCTCTTTTTATGTTTTTGTTACAGGTATAATGGATAAGGTGGATGAGAAAATCACACTGATTTATTTTTTGTATGATGGTAAATGGAAAAAAATCCCAAATGGAGAATCTGAAATTGTTGGTAGAGTTTAGGAAAATCATAGAGTAACTTTCTTATGTCCTCCGGTTAGTTTGACGTACTGATTGCGGAGTTATGCGTAGAGATGGTGGTGGGAAATAATACAACGAAGTTGAAGTTAAGCTATTTGTCCAATATTTGTGAAAATAGGAAGCCGACATATATAATGAATGAAAAGCATCTTATTTGTTATATGATCGATTGCATAAGAGGAATTCGACCACTGCTGTATGTGGAGATAAAAACTGTCAAGTGTGAAGTGTGAAATCGAAATTGAGAGGGAAATTGAGCCTCTAATTCCTGCTTTTGGAAGCATTGCTAAAGAAGGTGAGGATCGAGGTGTTGTAGATTATGATGATTGTGATATTGTAGGTCCAAATAACAAAAGTAGAGTTGAGAGTAATCCGGAAACAATAAATATTTGGATTTTGATAATTCCGATAGTGAACATACAAGCGGGTTAAGAGAAGATGATGGGTGTGCCATGAATGTGGTAGTTGATGGAGTTGTTTGTGGCAGTAATAAAGTTAATTTTGATGTGCCAATAGAGTATAAGTATGGTGATGGTGAGAAAAACTCGGAAGTGGTAGTTCACGAAAGGAAAAATAATATCTTTGAATTCAAAGATGGATTGGATCTTAAAATTGGGCAAGAGTTTTGATAGCAAGAAGGATGTACATGCATTTGTAAGGAAGGGTTCAATCGAAGCTTCGTTTAGATATACAACATCGTACTCCCCAAGCAGAGTGTTTCACGCGTTAGCTGGGAAGTACCATGCAAGTTTGCCATAAGTGGTTGTTAATGAAATTACGCGTGGCAGCAATCCGAATTCTAAACGGTTTAGTGTGAGAAC
>CM071871.1:37357529-37367790 GCA_036759665.1 Gynandropsis gynandra | reverse complement strand
CGCAAATGGTTAAGGATTATTTGAAAGAGGAATATGTCAGAAATTATGAAACACCTCAAGCAAAAGATTTGATGGCTCGTGTAAAAGCAAAATACGGTGCCAATGTATTGTATTTGATGGCATTAAGAGGCAAATGCGGTGCTCAAAAGGATATTCGTGGTGATGACTTTGAACATTATAAGAGGCTTTCAGGGTGGTTGCACATGTTTACACAAAGAAATCTCGCATCTGTCGCAAATCTTCAGCTCGACATTGATGGGAAAAGCTTAAAGTACCTTTTTATGGCTGTCGGAGCGGCTATAAAGGGGTGGAAATACATGCGTAAAGTGGTTGCTATGGATGCGACATTTCTGACAGGAATGTACAAGGGAGCATTGATTGTTGCGACCGCGCAAGATGGTGAACATCACCAATATCCTATTGCATGGGGAATAGTCGACAGAGAGAAGGACGAATCATGGTTTTTGTGCGCGTCATATATCGCAAAATATAAAGAGCTACGTTAATAAAGGTCATGGTAGAAAGACTTCAAAGGGTGATACTGTGGCGGAAATGTTCTTCAAATGTGCAGCAGCATACACGGAGAACAAATTTGAAGTGTTATTCAATGATTTGAAGGCGAGGTACAAAAATGACTTTTGTAACTTTTGTGACCTCTGCGACTCTTGTACCCTTTGTGACCCTTGCACCTCTTCCACTCTTGTACCCTTTGCGACCCTTTGACCCCTGTAACCCTCGTACCCCTGCGACCCTCGTACCCCTGCAACCCTTGTACCCCTGCGACCCTTTCACCCCTTGCGACCCTTGTATCCCTGTGCAACCCTTGTATCTCTACGACCCTTGTTCCTCTGCCACCCTTGTGACTGTTGTGACCTTTGTGGCCATTTTGACCTTTGTGACCTTTGCCTAGGTATCCTAATGTTGCAAAGTATTTGGAGAAAGAGGAATTTGATCCCGTTAAGTGGGCAAGATGCAAATTTAAGGGGAACATGTACAACTTATTAACCACTAATGGCGCCGAGTCAATAAATTCAACGTTAAAGAAGTCAAAAAATTTTACGATCCTATGGCTTTTAGATATTTTTTTGGGAAAGACAATGGAATGGTTAAATAGATGAGAAAACATTACATGAACGGTTTGGACAGGCATCCAAGTATGATGTTATTGAATTGAACAGTCTGAGTGATGAGTATGAGGTGAGAAATGAGATGGGTAGAAGATTTGTATTGAGTCTTCAAAAAAGAACATGCCAATGCAAAATGTTTGATGTGGATAAGTATCCATAAAACAATACTATCGCTTTTGAAGCACAGGCATTGGTTATACCATAGAACATTTGGCGTGACATAGATAATAAATATATAGGAGTTAATATCAATCCAATTGCCATTACAAAAATAATTAGTATTTTTGACATTAAGAAATATTTTTGGCTGGTAATTATTCCCAAAAAAAACTATTTTTGGAATAATTTTAGCTGGTAATTATTGTTTTAATTGGTTTTTGACATTTTATCATTATAAACCCGTAAATTCGTCGATTTCGCATTTATTGATCCTTATATGTGACCGAGCAACCCATGTGACCCTCAATTGGCATTAATTAGTTTGACATTGTAAATGTATTGTTTTGATTGGTTTTTGACATTTTATCATTGTTAACCCGTCAAGTTCGCATACATGCGACCCATGCGACCCGCCAAAAATTGCGTCACCAAAATTCCCGCCGAACTTTTTATCAAATTTGAAAAAATTTCAAAATACGTAACGTCTGCGACCCTTGTACTTCTGCAGTCATGTCTTTTCGAATTCCATCTGGTGGCGATTCGATATCAGGTTCATGTTCCATCAATTTCCTTTTTTATAATAACGACATACTCTCTCTCTCTCTAACTCTCAACATCTTCCATCAAATTTTCCCAAAAATGCCACATTTCCCTCATTTTTTCAGAGAGATTTTTCTGCGCTACATGTAGACTACATTGTAATCTTTTTCATCTGTTGGTATGTTACATGGATCGAACCGACCCGGATCGACCCGAAAAACCCGGATCGTTTACAAAACGGGTTACCCAAAAAACCCATATGGGTTTAGATTTTAGAACCCGTTCGGGTTCGGGTCGGTCCGATCCGGGTTCGGGTTAAACCCGAGGAACCCGAGGAACCCGAATTAAATTTTAGGGCTAATATTTTAGGTTATTTTCTAAGAACCATATGACTAATATTTTAGGTTTTTAGAATTCATTTTATTTTGGTATTTGCGAAGTTAATTTTTATGAGTTATATTATCTAATTTAGATATGTATTTTGTTTAATATAACCCGAATAACCCGAATAACCCAATAACCCAAACCCAAATAACCCGAATATCCCGAATAACCCGAATAACCCATGGATACTCGAATTTAATTTGGGTTATTTCGGGTTCACTACTTCAGAACCCGAATAACCCGAACCCGAATCGAAACCCGAAGAACCCAGACCGAAAAACATTCGGGTTCAATTCGGGTTCAATTTTCGTAAACCCGAGGAACCCGAACCCGGATCGAAACCCGAGGAACCCGGATCGAAACCCGGATTGGCCACCCCTAGAATGTACATATTTGACTTTGTTGTTCGTTTTTTGTTACAAGACATCCCGAAGATCTTCTTCGATGATTATATTTACGGGAAAATGAGGGATAAACACACAGCAACAATTAAACGGAATGGGTCTAACAGAACATGGGAAGTCAAGTTGGATGGCTCCAGATTCACTGATGGGTGGAAAGATTTCTCCAACGGCCTACACTTACGTGTTGGGGATTACTTACTTTTTCGTCACGAAGGTGACATGGTCTTTCACGTCACCTTTGCCACTCCTGCTCAGAGGATGGTCACGGTGGTACCAGTCACTCGTTCGAATCTGGCCGTAGACGCAATGGTAAATGACCTCAATACGGACTTGGGTGATGTCACGAATTGGGTAACGATTTTCACGATTTTTATTCCTTTCTACGGATGTCGCAGACACTTCCGATAGGGTTTGCGAGGTCGAAAGGTCTTTGCCATAGACGATATAAGATATATCTGATGAAAGGATACGAACTACGTGGTGGCGCTACCATCAGAAGGGGTTGGAGAAAGTTTTGTCAAGACCATGGACTCACCCAGGGTTGTACCCTCGAAGTCGAACTGTATTCCGATGGACCAACTCCAATGCTTCAGTTTTTCCCTCAACGAGGGCCTAACAATAGAGTTTGATTTCAGTTGTATTTTGATTGCTCTGAACCTCCTTTGAACAAGAACATTCTTTTGAACTTGAACTTCATGTTTGTATTTGTTTGGTTTTTTTGCAATTATTCAATAGTAATTATTATTGTTAGTATCGATATTTTTGTGGATTTTCTATTATTGTAACAAGGGTCGCGGATGGACAAGGGTCGAAAGGGGATAAGGATCGCAGGGGTCCTAGGGTCGCAGAGGGACAAGGGTCGTAGAGGGACAAGGGTCGCAGATGGACACGGTTCGAAAAGATTTGAGTCAATTATTTGTAAATAATTGTATTGGTAAATAATAAATAATAAACTATTCATATTTTTTGTAAATAATTGTATTTGTAAATAGTAAAGGGTCCGAGGGTCGCAGAGATACAAGGGTCGTAGAGCTATAAGGGTCGTAGAGATACAAGGATCGTAGAGATAAAAGGGTCGCAGGCGTCCGAGGGTCACAGGGTCAAGGGTCGAACGAGTAAATTCGTCGAACGACCCTTGTACCTCTGTGACCCTTGTATCTCTGCGACCCTTGAACCTCTTCGACCCTTGACCATATGACCCTTTTATCCCTGCGGCTCCTTTTATTATTATGAAGAAATTTTAAAAAAATAACAATGTACCAAATATTTAAAAAATAACAATGTACCAAATATTAAAAAATAACAATGTACCAAATATTTAAAAAATAACAATGTATCAAATATCAAGTTAATCTCAAGGTGGAGGGATACATTTTCCATTACTAAATACCTCAGCCGCAATCTTCTCACGCATGGAAAGAACATTTTCGTCGCAAATGCAGTGAAAATCATTATGTGCTTTCATTACCGAGGCTTCTACGAATTTGTAGGAGTAAACACCACGTCATTCCCGCTTTTGTTCTGTGTCAGACCTTCATAATATTCATATTTCCATACATCTTCTCCGGAAGCCAAAGAAGGAAACCCTCCGAGAATGAACATCTTGGGGATAACTTTTCTTAGATTCTCAATCACCGGATCGATATGTGTTTTCTTAAGTCTCCACTGGCAATCGTATACTGTGATACATCGGGTTTTGAAATACGCTTTGATGGCTACCCAATGACATCCTACATATATACTCTTTAGCGATGGAATGTAGTCTCCACTGTCAATCGTATACTGTGATGCATCGGGATTTGAAATACGCTTTGATGGCTACCCAATGACATCCTACATATATACTCTTTAGCGATGGAATGTTTAGAACCGAGACAAAGCCATCGAAATCACTAATTGGTTCCGTACTTCTAAATGCATACTTGCCATTCAAACAATCACTAAGAAATTCCGGCAAGTTTCCATATCATTGTACGACCACATCTTGAGGATCTGCATGAAAACAACGGGACAAATGTAAAGTTTCTTAAATATTGTGGGGAATGTCCTCATGCGATAATACTGCATCAACAACGCCTCCTCCAATTGCTACAAAAAATAAAAAAAAATTAACACACATGAATACATATGACACAAAATGACCTCTGTGACTTTGGGTTTAAAAAAACTTACATCATCTTCAAACCATACATCGGGCTTTAATATAATCTCCCAAAATTGTGGCCCCGGGGAGTATCTAGATCAGATTTCCACCAACTCTCATGTCCAGGTTTCGTCAGGAACATATATAGAGCAGTCAACCTTTCACCGCTTGTTAGATCGGATATCCACCAACTCTCATGTCCAGATTTCGTCAGGAACATATATAGAGCAGTCAAACTTTCACCGCTTGCATCAATAAACGAAGGTTCTCGGGTTATCGAGCACTTTTCTAATCCCTTGGGCTTCCACCAGTCGGGTTCTTGAACTACCTTTTTTTTCGGGTTCTTGAACAACCTTCTTTTCAGGTTCTTGGATTCCACAAACATCTTTCCCTCGCCCTCTCCCTCGCACTATTCTTGCTCTTTTTGCTGGCGGAGGTTCAACATATGCCTTCTGTGGTCTATAAACTCGTTTAGGTACCGGCGGAGGTTCAACATATGTCGTAGAGTCCTTCGATAAAGGTCCAGCACCTACATGAAATTTACTTCATTAAACATCTGGCGACCAATGCGACCCTACGACCTATGCAGACCTACGACCTATACGACCTTTTGTGACCCATTTGACCTTTTGAGACCCATTCGACCCATACGACCAATGCGACCTTTGTGATTCAAAAGACAGTACTTACTTGGTGGAACCTCCTTATCCTTAGAGGGTATCTCTTCGAGAGGATCCACTGTAGTATCATTGGAAGTAACCTCCTTATCCTTAGAGGGGGCCTCTTCGACAAGATCCATTGTAGTTTCCTCGGAAGGAACCTCCTTATCCTTAGAGGGGGCCTCTTTGACAGGACCGACTGTAGTTTTCTCGGAAGGAACCTCCTTATCCTTAGGGGCGATCTCTTCGACTGGACCAACTGTAGTTTCCTCGTCGGCGACTTCATCGAAAGTAACCACTAGAGCATCTGCATAAAATTACTTCTCATTAGATGCGACCCTTGCGACCCATGGGACTTATACGACCGTGTTACTTATGTGACCCATGTGATTCTAGCCACCCATCGACTTATACGACCCTTCGACTTATACGACCGTGTGACTTATACGATTGTGCGATTTATGCGTCTTTTGCGACCCATGCGACCCATGCTGACTCTCGATGGAAATTGGCTCAAATGAACTTTTTCACTATTTATTACATACTTGGTGGAACTTCATCAGGAGCAACGACTGTAGTCACCTCTCCGGAAATGTATTCAGTTAGAGGAATGGTGGTGGAAGATGTGATATTGTCAACTAATCTCGAAATGTTTGCCAAATCCTCTTCTGAGCCATCTCCAAAGTCATTTTCAGACTCTGACTCAACCGGCTCTTCGCTTGGCTCTTTTCTTGATACTGGATATGGACGTTGAAGGAATTCATCAACCGGCTCTTCGCTTGGCTCTTTTTTTGAAACTAGATATGGACGTTGAAGGAATTCAAAATCATCATCTCTAACAGTGCCAGAACATTGGTTTGCGGTGCTCGCATCTTTCTCGACAGATTTTGATTTTGCCTTTTCAGCACCTTTGGGATTTTCCGTCTGTGCTTTTGGATTAGGCAAATGAAACCCGACATCCCTTAGAAGATCTCTTACGGCGTTGATGATTCTTTTCTCCGATTTCTTTATTTCCTTCATTAATTTCTGCTCCAGTGTCAGACGGACTGCAGCTTCTTCTCCTTCAGCTCCATCCTCACCCTCTCTTTCAGCTTCAGCATCAGCTTCAGTATCACTATCTCTTTCTTCATCAGCTTCACCTACCCTTCCTTCTCTATCATTTTTTCGCTCACGCTCTTTTTCCTCTTAGTCCCCTTCCCGTTCCCCTTCCTTTTATCACCAAGAATTGCTTTCCGCATCAGCAATTCTTGCTTACGGATGTCCTCCCAATAAATACCCTTCAGATATCTACGAATATATTCCATCCATATCTAAACATCGGGACCATGGCATCCTTCATAATCGTTCAGTTCAAAAAGTAAACCTTCCTCTTCGTGTTCAGCACGAAGAATACTTCGAATATCCTGAAAAAAAAATAACCATTATTACCCTCTGTGACCGTTGTTTTCCTTGTGATCCTTGTGTAATTGTTACCTTAGAATCTCCTATTAGCCTTATCACATCTACATACTTCAGGTTAATACTGGATTTAACCATCTTCTTGCACATTCTTGGGCATGATGGATCTGCATCCATAACATCAACATACCATCCCTGTCCACCCAAACTAATGACGGTTTCGAATGGAAGTAAATGAAACATTAAAAAATGATAAGAATGCAAAAAATACAAAAACATAAAGTTATTCGAATAATATATACAACTTACCATTAGTGGGATCATGAAACCGCCACAATTCCATTTTGGTTTCGGTGATTCCCTGCTAACGTGCTTGCGGCAAGTATCCACCATCTTCTCGAATGTGTAACGCCCCAATGGAAAGTCTTCACAAAATTCCAAGTCATCAACCATGTCAATGAGATCATGGCTGATACAGTTAGTTGCCAACCTCTTTCGGTCCTCGTCATTCTTCGCCTTCACAAGCTTTCCAATGATTTGTGCGGGGGTCACCTTTCCACGGTCGAAATTCTTCTGCCTGAATGTATCACCCCTTTTGAAGTCCCATCATTTGGGATATGGTCCGCATTTCAATCTGAAAATTAGTGTGTGCTCCACTATAGAGTACCGGATGGGAACACCGTTTAAGACGAACCACAACTCCTTCTTGTCTCGTACAATCACAGCGTGATTTAGGAGGATAGACATTTGAACCTTAGTCAATGTGGAGTCACATTGGAAATGAAATAAATGCTTAAATTGTGACTCCTTCTCGAAGTAATGCAACTCATATTCATCTAAGATTCATCTCAGCTTCGTTATTGTCTCGTGAGGATAACACTTGGTGGTGATCTTTGGCATTTTGTCCATGTGCTTGAATTTATACACAAACTTCGGCTTTGGTGCCACCTGCAAATGACCAATTAATTAAGAATACATTATACTTCTACCGACTCAAGCGACCCATGCGACTCAACCGACCAATGCGACTCAACCGGCCCATACGACTCAAACGACACTCGGACCCTTTGCGACACTCAACCGACTCACTGAGACTCATGCGACTCAAACGACTAATGCGACTCAATCGACCAATGCGGCTCAACTGACCCATGCGACTCAAGCGACCATTGCGACCCAAATCGACTCAAACGACCCTTAGACCCCTTGCGACGCTCAAGCGACCATTGCGACCCAAACCTACTCACTGAGACACTCGACTCGAACGACCCTTAGGCCCCCTGTGACGCTCAAGCGACCATTGCGACCCAAATCGACTCACTGAGACAACTGAATCAAACGACCATTAGACCCCCTGTGACGCTCAAGCGACCATTGCAACCCAAACCGAATCACTGACACAACCGACTCAACGACACTTAGAACCCCTGCGATGCTGAAGCGACCATTGCGACCCAAACCGATTCACTGAGACAACCGACTCTTGCGACTCAACCGACTCACTGAGACTCAACAGACTCACTGACACTCACACCATTTCAAATTAATAAACCATTTTTCGACTCGACAATCTGCAAAACCCTAGAAATCGATATACTTACACTTATTGACGCCATAGAAGATTGACTCGTGCTCTCTTCTTCATTGTTGCGGCTGATTCTAGCCATTTCCTTCTTGCCAACTTCAAATCGATCCCTCTCAAGTTCAAAATCACTTATTCTTTCTTGCTTTTGACATGGTTTAACAGTTTTTCACGTCGAAAAACTGTAGAACGTGGGTTTTTTCACATTCGAAATTTAAAGGCAAATTTGTCTTTTCTCCATTTTTTTTATGGTTAAATAATTATTTTAAGGAAAGATATTTTTGAAGCGGTTTAACCCTATAAAAGTATATCTTATATTCTGCCTGTTGAATGATATATCATTAATTTTATTATTTATTAATGATTCTCTTAAGCAAAATTCTATCAAAACATTTTATATTAAAAATACTCTTCCACCAAAGTGAGTAAACTAGTTTAACATATTTATTAACAGATGGGCCTTTATTTGCTTATTACATATACCTCTGTTTGGGTATCTTTGCGAGAATAAAGGTTTTTTGTTCCTTACGAATGAAAAAATAAGTAATTAGAATTAAACGAAATATTCGAAATATTCGAATTTAATTTGTATTGAAATTTTGAATATTCGTTGATATAAATTCATACAAATATTAAAAATTCAATATTTGATAAATATAAATACAAAATTTAATTATCTAAACTATTTGTATATGTGAATACAAAATAGATAAATTATTTAATATATAAATGCATATATAATAAGATTTATTTTAATGATCAAATTGTAGATAAAATTATTATTAATTTTATTTTAATATTCATTATATAAATATATAAATAAATATGCAATATATTTATGATTGAAGAACTAAAATATCAAATACAATAAATAAGTAATATTGTTGAAGTTTTAATTTGTACTCAATATTAGATTCTAATCCAAATGGGTTGAATGATATTATATAGACACTGCAAGATATCGAAAAAAATAGACTCACTAAATATTATAACTTTGATGTGAGTTTTATTTAATATATTAATTTGATAATCTAGTAATTTGTTTCATTGTTTTAGGTGAGTTGACAATATTAATCGAGTAATCGAAGAAATTAAATTTAAATACCTCATGTAGAGATGAATGTGAAGATTTGGTGTTTTGATTTATTTATATTATATATATTTGTGTTTTTGTGATTTGAATTTTAGTTTTAGATTATATTTCATGATAATTGGTTTTTTATTAAAATCTATTTTTATATTAAAAAATCAGGTTCATATACGAATATTCATACATCTGATGGATATTCGTATTTTTACAAGTATCCGAGTTTACAAATAAAAATACAAATAATAAATTTAGATATTTGTCGAATACTAATAATATTAATTATAAATTCAAATACAAAAAGTCGAACATTTCACAAATATTCGTTATTTTCTCAGTCATTCAAATAATTTATGAGCTAAATTTTTATTAAAATAAATTTTTTATTTTAATAAATGTTATATATTAGTTACTAATTTAAATTGTTATATAAAATAAACTTAATTTTTTATTTTAGTTGATAAAGTGAACGGATTTTCAGTAATCCCCTTTGCTGGTTTATTTTTTGTTAGTAAAAACGACATATAATTAATATTTTGTGTATGCATATTATTAGGATTGGGGAAAATATTCAAGTATTCGTATTTGATTCGTATTCGAATCGAAAATTCGAATATTCGCTCATACAAATACAAATATTAAAAATCAGATATTTGACAAATACAAATACAAATAGTAGACTCAATTATCCAAACTATTTGTATCCGTAAATACTAAATAGAAAATTTAGTTAATATATAGATACACATATAACAAAATTGATTTTACTGATCAAATT
>CM071871.1:37315813-37330263 GCA_036759665.1 Gynandropsis gynandra | reverse complement strand
GCCGACTCGCGTGTGCTCAACAAATACAAAAGCCGTCTTTTACCCTCAAATGTTCAAGCCTTAATTTTTGCTCGTTCTTGGTTACTTGGTTACGATGAAGAAGGTTAAGTTTATACATTTCAATTCAAATTATCGAGATTATACGATTGCTTATGTTGTTGATTTAGTTTCTTTGATTGACTAATGTGTAGATTCTATATTTAGCGGCCCCGATGGATTTCTCGCCCCGACCCAATAAGCATATTGATGGTGAAACCGGAAGAGCAAGATATTCAAATCAAAATTGTTTGCATTTTTGTTTCTTCATTTATGGACTTGTATGGAATAGTTTTTAATCTTTGTTGATGTGTGTTTTAGACTATTAGACTAATGATTTGTTTAGCATTTCTGAATTTGTTAACGTGAATTTTGGATTCGTATGGATTAATTTAGGTGTTTAAGACATGTTTAAATTTTTTAATTTTTTATCTCTTTAGACTCGAGGCCCGGCCCGAGCCCACCCAAAACCCGTTGGGCCGGATTCCGGGCCATATATTCTAGGCCCGATCGTATCTGGGCCGGGCTCACCCGACCCAAAAAATGCGGGCTTTTTCGGGCTCGGGCCGGTCCGGCCCGTACCGCACCCCTAATTATGTAAGCGCATTGCCACTGAGCCAACCGTATATTTCGTTAAGCATGTGGCTTGGTATTTTATATAAATTGTATGCATATATGTTTTATCATTAGATTACATAATTCAAGTCATTAATTTTTTTCGTGAGTGCGTTAGTCATCAAAGTGGCTAACTCGAATGTATTAATAATTTAAATAATGTATATAGATGTTTAACATCATAATGATATTTAAGAATGATGATAAAAATTTATAGTTATTAATATTTAGTTATAAAGTTACCCAAAGGTAGATCTTACTCATGTTTAATAACAATTGAAGTAGATTATAAGCTTTTTTTCATTAACATATTACGTACATCCAAAGATGACCTTAACAATTGAAGGAGTTTCTTAAATATGTATTCGTACATTGATAGAAATGGTAAAGAGTATGATGAATGATATTTTTGTTCATGTCTCCTTGTGGATGTATGCATTAAAAACAATTGTATACATATTAAATAGAATACCTAGTAAAGCAGTTCCTAAGATACCTTATGAACTATGGACATCTAGGACAGGACATCTTCGCATTTGGATTTATCAAGCCAGAGCGAGGATATATAATCTACAAGAAAAGAAATTGGATTCCATAACCATTATTGGTTATTTCAATGGCAATATAAAGAGTTTGAAAGGTTAAATATTTTATCGTCCTAACCATAGTACAAGAATCGTAGAGTCACTTCACTGAATGGCAATATATGTGGGAGTACACAAGCACGTAATGTAGAGATAAAAGAGTCATTGATGGACCAAAATCCATCAAGTCACCCACCTCAAGTTGATGTTCCTATTATTGTAGCACAACCACAAGGTATAAATATGGAACAACAACAAATTGATGCTCATGATCCATTTATGGATGCCATTGTTCAAGAAGATAGGGAAAATGTTCAAGTAAATAAACAAGTGCAACCTCAAGAAAGAATAACTTTGACAGGTCTACTAGAGATACAAGACCGGTTACTTCAAATGATTATATGTGTTATGCACTTGAACATGAAAAAGACTTGAGCATGAATGATGATCCAGTCTCTTTTGAACAAGCTATGAATGGTAGAAATTCTGAAAATGGTTGATGGCCATGAAAGAAGAGTTGAAATCTATGAATGACAACAACGTTTTGAAAATGATAGAGTTACCGAAGGATTCTAAAAGAGTTTGCTATAAATAGATCATGTAAGACTAAGCAAGACTCTAAGGGTAATGTCAAAAGGTATAAAGCCAGATTTTTTTTTGTCAAAGGTTACACTCAAAAGAAAGACATTGACTGCAAAGAAACTTTCCCTCCAGTTTCTAGAAAGAACTCTTTAAGGATTGTCATTGCTTTGGTGGCCCACTTTGATCTTGAGCTTCACCAAATTGATATTAAAACAACCTTTTTTAATAGATATTTAGAAGAAGAGGTATATATGGACCAACCTCAAGATTTTGAGACCACAGATAAAAGCAATCTGGAATGTAAGTTTAAGAAATAAATCTATTGATTAAAACAAGCTTCTCGACAATGGTATTTGAAGTGTAAGGATATTGTATTGTCATATGGACTTGTAGAAATGACCATTGATCGATGTGTATCGACATAAAGATTGTAGGAAACAAATTTAAAATCCTTTTATTGTATGTAGATGATATTCTTCTTACCGTCAAAGATCGTGGGTTATTACATGATTTTAAGGATTATCATCATATAGTAACTTTGAGATGAAGGAATGGCTGAGGCTTCTTATGTGATCGGATAGAAGTATTTTGAGATATATCGCAAGGAATTTTAGGATTGTCTCAAAAGACTTACACCGAAAAAGTTTTAGAAAGATTTAAAATGAACTCATGTTCATCTAGTTCGATTCTCATACAAAAATGGGATCGTTTCAATCTATCCAAATGTCCTAATAATGACTTAGATCATAAAGAAATAAATGATATTCCTTATGCCTCTTTAGTCGAAAGTTTGATGTATGCTCAGACTTGTACTAGACCAGATATCAGTTTTGTGGTTGGTATGTTGGGTCATTACCAATCAAATTCTAGGCCATTTCAATGGAAATCTGCAAATAAATTTTTAAGATATCTACAAGACACCAAGGATCACATGCTCATATATAGAACAAGTAGCAATCTTGAGATTGTTGGTTACTCAAGCTTAGACTATGCTGGATGTTCGGATACTCAAAAATCGAAAATTGGTTATTTGTTCTTCTAGCTGGGCATCTATTTTATGGAAGAGTCGAAAGCAGTCTGTCATTGCTACTTCCACTTTGGAGGCTGAATTTATAGCATGATTTTAAGCAACACTTCAATCGTTGTGGTTATGCAATTTTGTTTATAGTTTAGGTATTTATAAATATACAATATTTGTGTTTATAATATCGATTTTCATTGTTATATACCATTCGAAAGGTAATAGCTCTTGATAATTTAGTAATATATATGTATGGATGTGATTATACTCATCTGGTGTTAGCCAATATTCTTCGGATTTACCTCATGTACGTCCAATAGGTGTAAATATCTCTGAAATCATGCCAAATTACAGATTATATTGATAAAGATAACTTGTATGATCTTCCACTGAGCGTTTTTATTTTGTTGGAATATACGAATCGAAATAAAATGTGTTGAAATATATTATTTCTTCCAACAAATATTGTTTAACAATAGATCCTTTGACCGCTGCTTTGTTTTTTGCTTTTTTCTTCATATGAAAGAAAAACCTCTCAAAAGGATACATCCATCTGAATTGAACTGATCGGTCGAGTATTGCCTCATATGGTAAATGTATAGGCAAATTTTCCATGACATCGAAGAAGGCAGACAAAAAAACTTTTTCCAATGAGCATAATACTTCAGAGATATCGTTTTTCTTTTATTACAAGTCATCCCTTTTTAAATTTCTGGGACATATATCTTTGAAAAATATGCTAATTCTGCATAGCACATCGTGAATAGTTCGTGGTAATAGCTCGAGAAATGCAATTGGAATGAGCCGTTGTATGAAAATGTGACAATCATGAATTTTCATCTCGATTAGCCCGAACCAAAATATCAACGAGAAATGTTCGATACAAATCCATTTGAAAACTTAACGTCTTCTTTTAACCACCTTAATAATGCGGTTTTTGCCGACCCAGACAATCTGAATACTGGGTATGTGCCATTTCATCTCGTAACTCCAACTCAGGTCTTCAACATATTGTCTTCAAATCTTTTCTTAACTGTATATTATCCTTAGCTTTCCCGTCACATTCAAAACAATGTTGATGATGTTATCGATTTTTTTATATGCATAACATCTAAATTATGACGTAATATTAGTGATTTCCAGTATGGTAATTCCCAAGAGATACTACGTTTATACCAGTTATACAATTCACCTTGGCTTTTTGGTTTCTGATGACCACAATCTTCGTCGCATTCTATCAATTCTTCTAAATCGCCCATTGTATTTAATCGTTCGTAAAGGATTTGCGTTCTGGTTTGCATGCATGGTGCCTCTTCTTGTTGTACCACGTTCATTCGAAAATATTTTTATCTTTTCTGAAAGCATCTCCACAAGGAAGAAATCTTCTACGACAATCAAACCAACATGGTTCTTCCCATGTACCAGTCGAAATGAATCTGTGTCCTCCATCCAATAAGGACATGCCAATCTCTCGCACATACTCCATCCAGATAACATTCTATAGGCAGAAAAATGGCTAATTGTCTACAACAAGACCGCTTTCAATGTGAAATTTTGTTCGTACTGACGTCATAAGCAAGAATTCCATCATTCCACAAATATTTTAATTCATGAATAAATGGCTGCAAAAACACATCAAAACTTTTCTTTGGATGTTCTGGTCGTGGAATCAGCAACGTCAGAAATATTACTTATCTTTTCAAACACATATCGGGAGGCAAATTATAAGGAGACAAAATCATCGACCACAAAGAATATTGATTTTCAGATTTTCCATAGGGACTAAAAACATCGGTGCACAGGCAAAGATAAACATTTCTTGTCTCATACGCGAACTCGGGAAATATTTCATTGAAATCTCTCTAAGTCTTACCATCTGATGGATGTTGCATTACCCTTTCGCCCATCGAGTGCTCTGCATGACATCTCAATGTCGCAATGGTTTTTTCGAATCAAATAACCTTCTCAACCTGTTTGCTACAAGCATATAAAATATTTTTTTTGTACGATACATAATTACGTGAAGATGGTTTTTTTGGCCGAAATCTGCTTGCACCTCAAAATTTGCACTCCAACAAGTCTTTATCATTTCCCCAAAACAACATACAACTGTTTCTACACATATCAATTTTCTCATATGGCATTCCCAGATCTTTTAAAACATTGTTTGTTTCATAGTATTGCTCGGGGGTGATTTTGTTCCGGTAAATATTCACGCATGGTCTTGCAAAATGAATCCATGCAATTTTCAGCAATATTATAGTCCTTTTTATACTCATCAATCTTGATGACAAAGATAAACGAGACTGACCGTCACGAAAACCATCATATATAGGTTGTTTCACCGAATCCAATAGGTTGAAAAAACAGCGTGCCTCGATGTTCGACATTTCTTCATGAGGTTGTTTATCATGAACAACTCCAGGAAAAGCATCTGACATCATTTCCACATATGGATTGGTTGTCGATGCTTCATAAACAACTTCTTCATTTCTTTCTATTTCGTGTGCTTCTTGCACAATATCTCTAACGCCACAATTTTCACCTTGAAATAACCAAATTTTGTGATTCTCTATGAACCTCAACTTGTAAAGATGTTTGCAAACAATTTCTTGACTTCGATACATCATATCTTTTTCATCTTTTGCAGGGACATAATATTGTCCCGCGTTCTTGACACAAAGGTTGAACTGATGCAAAACTCATGAACTGCTCCAATCCGTGTAAGAATTCTTGAGTAATTTCTTTTTTTATGGGATCTTTTCTTCTATACATCCACTCTCTCGATCTATATATATCTATATTTGAAGAAGACGATATTTTTTTGAAAATATATTTGTTTGTTGATAGCTTGGTGGTAGAAGCCTTGATTTTGATCATTAAGTAGTGTCATTTTCAACGGATATCCCTTAGGAATTTCAATAAATACCCATTGACATTTGCAACGAATGTCCGTTGGAAAGCCATGTTGAAATATCCCAACGGCAACCTCGAAGGTCATAATTCCAATAGGCGTCCATTGGAAAATGTCATCAACGGACTGATCCATTGATCCGTTAGTTGCAAACGGACTGGTTTTGGTAGTGATCGTTAATACTATTTCTAAACCGATGAACATATATTGTGAATGCGGCAGTCGTATTATTCTCAAAGAATAATAGATACTTCAAGGATGCCAATCATATGGATTTAAAATATCTATTGGATAAAGAAAAAGTGCAAAATAAAAGAGTTCAAACCGTGCATATCGTCACCAATGATACGATCGTGGATCCGTTGACTAAAGGACTAACTCCAGAGATATTTTTTGGCCATGTTATTGAAATAGGAGTAGTCGTCAAGTTCTTGTATTGCGGATTATTAGTTATACATATGTATGCATATAAGAATTGCGCATTGAAGTTGATTTAAACTTTAGATATCAATGTAAATTTTTATTTTGCTTCTCTACGAATCATATTTCAGATACTCATACTTGTTATGATTATAGATATTTTAGTTTTGGTTTTAAACATTATGGGATAAGATAATTTTGGATGGTTATCATATCGAATTAAAATTATTTTAAATATATTGACTTGTGATACATTGAAAGAATTAAGACGTTTTTCAAGCTCGTGGCTGCCATGATTCAAGTAAGTGATTTCATATTGTGTTGCTTTAATCATTCTATTAAACGACTTATTTTTGCATTTAACCGAGCCAAAGGTCCATTTTCAAGTCCAATGTCGTTGGTTAAAAAAAGATAGGAGTTAGTGGTTTTGCATTGATTATAGGGCGTGGAATAAGGCTACCGTCCTTGACAACTTTCCCATTTTAATGCTCAACTTTCTTATCACGTGGAGCTTTGTTGTTTTCTAAGCTCGATTTACGGTATGATTATAACCAAATTTGTGTATGAGCTATGGGCGTGCACAAGGTAGTCATTGATATTTTCTAAGCACGATTTATGCTCTAACTATAACCAAATCCATGTACGGGTTGCATACGTGCACAAGATAGTCTATTAGATCCATTATAGCCATTACGAATTCTTGGTGATGTCATTCGGCTTAAAAAATGTTATGAAAATTTTCCAAGCCATCATGAATAATACATTTTGACCATTCCTCCAGTGGTTTGTGCTTGGATTCTTTGATGATATAGTCATCTATAATAAATGACAAGCTTTCCCATGTGGATCATCTTCATCAAGTCTTGACACTGCTCAAAGACAATCATTTGTACACCAATTTGAGGTTGCGTTCAATTGGAATATCTTGGTCATACTATTTCTAGTGAAGGAGTTGCAGCATATACATCTAAGTTGACAACCGTGCTTGAGTGGTATCCTCCTAAATCAGTGTGGGAATTAAATAGAATTTTGGGACTCACAGAATATTATTGACGATATGTACAATAATACGAGTCTGTTGCTCCACCTCTTACGAAACTACTTAAGAAAGACAGTTTTGTGGTCTGATGATAGTTTTGCATTGCATGTTTCATCCAAGCTCTCTGATTGGTCCCAGTAAAAGCCAATGGAGCAATCTGCAAGATGCATGAAAATTTTCTCACTTTTTTATTAAACTTCCTGGAGTTGTCTTAAATACAAAGGAAAGCGACATCAACAGATCAACAACGTGATCCTACAAAACAGGAACCTGAAATTGTGACATGGTAAATAACATGTTATTGCAGAATACCCACTCTTTCTATTATTCAACATCACAAAAGTGTGGTTAGACTACTTCAACCCCTTCGACCAACCGTCGAACCGCCATGTCAGTTTGCTGTTGGTATTTGGGATTTAGTTTACCTACTCGGTTTGGACGATCGTGTTGCAGAGTCCTATCAATACTCCCCCGGTCAACTTGAACCTTGTCCTCAAGGTTGAGATCTAAAAAACTAGCTTGGACTTGTTCTTTGCTCTCCCATGTTGCATCTTCAACGGGTAAACCCTTCCAGCGGACTAAAACTTCTTTTGAAAACTTAGACCCACTTTTGACCCATCAAGTTTTGAGGATATGTTCTGGTTGTAGACGAAGACTGGCATCTTCGAGCATTGGTGGGAGTATTTCGTTCATCACTGGTGCTTCTCCAATCTTCTTTTTTAGTAGGGACACATGAAACACGTGATGAATTCTTGACTCGACCGGTAACTTCAGTTTGTATGCCACTTGTACTATCGATTGGACAGTTTATGTGAAGTGCATCAGAAAACAGAATGCTGCCGATATGGATGAAAGCATAAATGAACCCATTTGTCGACGTTGAAACTGATGTCTCGTCGTTTTGAATCCACTATTTGCTTTATCCTATTGTTGACTGATGTCAATTATGATTTAAGTTCGTTGAGCAGCTTATCCCGAATGGCCAATTTCATCTCTAATTCCTCCATGGGGTGCCTCCCTTTTTGTATGAAGGAATATGCGGTGGTTCTCTACCGTACAAAGCTTGGAAGGGTATCATTCCAATCGAAGAATGAAATGAAGGATTATACCAAAATTCAGCCCACGGTAATAGAGAGCTCTAGTTATTCGGACGGTGTGAACAAAAACATCGTAGGTGTTGTTCGATACAACGGTTGATGACCTCCGTTTGCCCGTCGATTTGAAGGTGATAAGCTGATGCCATGCGCAGTTGTGTACCCGATAGTTTCCAAAAATCCTGCCAAAATTTGCTGATAAATACCTTATCTTGACCACTCACAATTGATCTCAGAATGCCATGTAGTTTGACTACAAACTCCATAAACTTAGATGTTATTGTTTTAAGGGTATAAGGACGAGCAAGTGGGATACGATAAGTTGACTTACTGAGTCTGTCCACAACCACCACGATCGATGTGCGGCCATCTGACTTGCGTAATCCGTCGACAAAATCCACGTAGATATCTTCCCATACTCTACTCGGAATGAGTAGCGGTTGAAGGAGTCCTACGGGTGACAAAGACTCGTACTTGGTTCGTTGACAGGTTTCACATGCCTCCACATACTCTCTTATTGTCTTGTGCATTGACGGCAAATAGAACAGTTGTGATAGCCACTTAAAAGTGTGTAACACGCCGGAGTATCCACCTCGAAGCGTGTCATGATAATCGTACAATAGGAATTTGATGAGTGAGCATTGAGGAGGAATAACGACGCGATTATTGTAGCAAACGAGGCAAGTTGTGGAGGTGTACGGCCTGCCCGGACTCTGTGCAACTCTTGTGGATAAGCTCTGTAGGTATGGATCAATAAGATTCAACTTTCGAAGCTTATCGCAAAGTTATGTTGCTGAAACGAACAGTCCCGGGAGGCTTGAAGACTCACGGACCCGGGACAGGGCATCTGTTGTTGCGTTAGATGAACCTGGTTTTTGTATACGATCTCGTAATCGTACCCTACGAGTTTCTCCACCCATTTTTGCTGCTCAGGATTGAGGATACGTGTTCCAATAGATAACATAAGCTCCGTTGATCCGTTTGTATGATAAAATGCCTGCCCAAGAGGTATGGTCTCCACGTACGAATTACTACGATGATTCCTAGCATTTTGCGAGCGTATGTAGACCATTTTTTTTCTTAGACCGTGACTCATGAATGCTATTGGTTGTCCATTCCATGTAAGGACTGTCCAAATTTCGTCCCCCGAAGCATCAATTTGAATGACAAAGGTTTCTTCAAAATTAGGCAGCGCAAGGGTCGGAGTTGATGTCATGGCTTTCTTGAGTTTGTCAAATTCCTATTTTGTCACCTCATCCCAGTAGAATTTCCCTTTTTTAAGTAGATTGGTAAGATACCCAGCTATGATGTTGTAATCGCGCACAAATTTCCAGTAGTATTCAGAACCCAAGAATCCACAGACGTTAGTGACTATTGTCGATTGCGGCCACTTGAGCATGGCTTGAACTTTTGTTTCAAAACTTAACCCCATCTTTTGAAATGATGTGAACAAGATATTCTAGCTCTTGTTGCCCGAATGCACATTTTTTAAACTTCACAAAGAGTTTGTTTGTGCTTAAGATGTGGAATATCTCTCTCACATGCTGCAAGTGGTCAGACCAAGTTGCACTATAGATTAACATGTCATCAAGGAAGACAAGGACACACTTACGAAGGAGAGGCTAAAATATGACATTTGTTAGTGCTTGAAACGTCGAAGGAGCGTTGCACAATCCAAAGGGCATGACGAGGTACTCGTAGTGACCGTTGTGCGTTCGGAAAGTGGTTTTATGCATATCTTGAGGATGAACTCGGACTTGATGGTATCCCACGGTAAGGTCGAGTTTTGTGAAATAGCTTCCCCAGTGGAGTTCATCGAGCATGTCTTCTACTGTTGGAATTGGAAACCGATCCTTAATAGTAACTGCATTAAGCGCTCGGTATTCGGTGCAAAATCTCCATGAGTTGTCTTTCTTCTTGACGAGCAAAATGGGTGAGGAGAATGGACTGGAGCTTGGCTGAATGAACCCAGATTGCAGCATCCCCTGCACTTGTCTTTCGATCTTATCTTTTTGGAAGTGTGCATACCGATACGGTCGGACGTTTACCGGGTTAGTTCCTTCCTTTAGCATAATCCAATGTTCAATATTGTGTCTAAAGGGTAACTCCGCTGGTTCGCTGAAGATATCTTCGAACTCATCTATCATCCTTCGTAGATCCTTTGGAATCAAAACCAGTGAATCACGTTCAGTTTGGATGCAAAGTGCAACTAGAATGTTACCTTGTCCCGCGTGTTTTGAGATCTCCATGGAATTTGAGACGGAGATCACATCTCCTCATAACCCTGTTATTGTGTGCACTTCCTTTTTCCAATTAAATGTCATGGTTCTCGCCCGCCAGTCACAAACGATGGTTCTTAGTTCTCCGAGCCACTGGATTCAACGGTAGCGCATACAACGACATAGAGAATTGAATGCCTGGCAGTCGCAAAAGAACTTCATCATATCGTCCTTGACATTTCAAGGGTTTCCTGCTTGCCAACCCATACTTCCACTCTCATTGTAGATGGATTTTCCCAGCCAACAGGGAAATATTTGGTTCTTCTTCTTTACCATAAGCTTCCAACTCCTCATCTTCATCATTTTCCTTTTCCATGAGAAGCAATTGAGGCTTTGCACATTTATGCCCAGGTAAATACCATTCTTCGCAACTAAAACACAGACCAAGACTTTGTTTTCGTTTAATTTCATCCCAACTTAGTCTTTTTTGGAGCATTGCTCGGAAGCCGCTGCGGAGAATTTCGAGTAGCAGTTGGGTTGTGCGGCAGGGTACACTTCTGTCGTTATATGAGATCATCTCACATCCTGGCAAATGAGATGGTTTTCTTGAGCGATTGTGGTCTAAACATCCTGATCCCATCAGCTACGGAGGAATGTAGGCCTCCAATATATGTACTCACTAGTGCCTTCTGAGTCCATCCATGAACTTTGTTTTGAAGACGTTCTAATTCACGCTGATATTCTCGCAAACTTCCACTTTGTCGAATTTTCGAGAGTGATTCATCGAATTTTTCGCAATCTGTAGGGCCGAATCGCGCCCACATCTTAGCTTCAAAAACATCCCAGGCGAGTATAGTCGCATCCTCCTCATATGTCTTTTGCAAAGCTTGAAACCACTCATTTGCTTCGTTTTCCAGGTGATATGAAGCATATATGATGCGTTGATGATCTAGTGTATCTTGATATTGGAAAAAATGTTTGGCCTTGTTGATCCATGTCGTTGGGTCTCCACCCATGAAATGTGGAAACTCTAGCTTGGCAGTTTTCGAGTGAAACATTGGTTGTGTTTTGTCAGTACATTTCACTGATCCCTGTCGTCCTTCTGGTTGTCTTCCTAGATCTAAACCCTTCTTGAACGCCGGATATGGATTCCGTGCGACGATGCAGAGATGTCTCGAGCAGTTGGAACTTTTATGTCATCGCCTGTTTCATTTGTGCAAGTTCGTCCTGTACACTCCCGAGCACATTCTCGAGAGACTCAATACGATCCTTGTTTGTAGTCATATTGACACCACAACAAGGTGGTCCGAGTCAAATATGGAAGAAGAAGTCAAGACTCAGATACCAATAATAGGTTCCAGTCAAAACCAATAGAGTAATCTACAAGATGCAGGAAAATTTTCTCACTGCTTTATTAAACTTCCAGGAGTTGTCTTGAATATAAAGGAAAACAACAGTAATAGATCAACAACGTAATCCTACAAATCAGGAATCTGAAATTGTGACAAGATAAATAACATGTTCTTAAGAAAGAACCACTCTTCCTATTATTCAGCATCACCAAAGTGTGGTTAGACTATTTCAACCCCTTCGACCAACTACCGAACCGCCATGTTGGTTTACTATTGGTATTTGGGATTCGGTTTGGACGATTGTATTGTGAAGTCCTATCACTCTCTCAGAGAAGAACAAAACTAAGTCTATTTACGAATGAGAACTCATAGCATTCTTTTTCCCTATTGAAATGTGAATGCATTATTTATTAGGTTAGAAATTTATTATATGCATCAATCAACGAAATCTAAAATACTTGTTGGAACAACATGAGATCAATATGAAATATCAAAAGTAGTTAACAAATCTATTAGACTTCTGATTCAGATATTTGTCCCGGGTTAAAAAATAAGACCATAGATGCTCTGTTATGTGTTGGATCGATGGTTGTTTTGTTTCGATTTCACTGCACGCACCGATTCAGCTTGAAAAATCGACAAATGGATGGGCTGAGGTAGAATTGCATTAGATTTTTGAGGTTGTCAAGGCTGATCAAAGTCTCAATGACGAAAATTTGGTGGTCCAAAAACATATTGCTTTTTTGTGGTAAGTTGGTCTTTCCATGATCTACTCCTATTATCCGCGATATTCTTCGGAATTCCATGATATGGTCATTGGTGGACAAGTTGATGTTTTAAGAATTCAGAAACGTATCACCTCCCTATCCCTATTCTTCCGCAAATGCATGATGGTGGACATCCGGGGGATACATGATGATTGCCATACGTATCCAAATGTGGTATTTTCCAACACCATAAATACTATGCGCTTTCTCCCGGTAGCTTCCTACAACCACTGTATATTCCGAACCATGTTTGACAAGATATCTCTATGGATTATATTTAAGAATTGTCGAAATGGAAAGGTGGAAATCAATTTTGGTTGTGGTGGATAGATTCACAAAATACACCCATTTTAATCCATTCTCAACCATACATTCATCGAAGAAAATTGCGACTCCACGAATTTCGTCGCTCAATTGTGTCTGATAGCGAGAAGCCAATGATTCACATCATCGCATCAATGAGAAGTTAAAATATATACAAAATGAAAACTGTTCTGATGACAAGTTAAGATATTCATCCATATTGTTTATTAACATCCTCACATTACGACTGAGGAAGTTGACAACTTTGAGATCAAACCCAATGAATTATGCTACGGAGATGACGCAAGATGACACAAAGACCCCACAATGCCAAAAACCAAACAGCAAGAAACAAGATGTTCGGAATTATCAAGCCAAAGCTTCTTCACCTTCGTGCAAAAGCATTTGATCGAAATGCCAAACTCCTGCAGTTACGTATACAGGCAGAATTACACTCGGATAGAGCTCACAGACGATGATCACAAACAAGTGGTAACTAAAGGGCCAAAGGACTTACCGTGTCCCTTTCCGACTCTTCTAAGTTGTGCAACGTACTCCGAGATTCTCTTGATGGATTCGACCTGGTAGGGCGACTCAGTTTACGGTTATTGTATGTAAGTCATGCATACGTCATGAACTGTGGAAAACTCGAGGGTTTGATCAGCTTACCTGTTCGCCCAGAAACTCGGTTTCAACAAAATTAGCCAAATGAACATCGTTGTTCTTCATGGCCACCTGTTGCTCAATCCGATAAAATTTCAATCACCTCTCGAAATGTAAAGATTGTCTTTCATGCCTCACAGACCTACAAGCTGTATTAACAACAAAAACTGTTATGGGGAACAGACAGACGATGATGGCCTTACCCTGTGCAACTTTAAGAGCTTCTCGTTCGTTAGTTTCTCCAGAGACAATGCAAGCTCCATTGCTGGATCAGAGAAGAAATGGAATCACCATAGTGAGTGTAGATAAACTCTCATTGCATCAACATAATTTGCAGAACCAGTTTCAAAACTGTTGTTTACACTATTGTAGTACTGATGATATCTATGCATACGCTACTGGGTTTTACAACTATGAGATCCATGGAAATCCGTGTTTCTTAGCTGTATTTCAATGCAGAATCACCCACAACCACAACCACACTTTCTTAGCAGCAACTCCTAGAGAAGCTCGAACAAACTTACCGTACAAGGCATCTCCTTTCTCGGCATGATCAAACACTGTCAATGGTGGCAGGATTGACAGCAGCTTAACTCTCCCACCACGCTTATTCTGAAAATCGCAAAAGGCCAACCAACATCACAATTTTGCGTAAATCCAAAACCGAAGAAACTTACCTCTGAATACAAGAATGAATCGATTTAGTTACCTGGTACTCCATTAGCTTCTCAGCATGTCCTCTTTCTTCAAGACTTGATTCCCTAAAAAACCTACATAAAAGAAGCACACAGAACAAGCACTAAACCCACCTACTAAAAGAACTCTTCCAAACCCCTAAAGG
>CM071871.1:37304295-37315713 GCA_036759665.1 Gynandropsis gynandra | reverse complement strand
CTGGTGTTAGCCAATATTCTTCGGATTTACCTCATGTACGTCCAATAGGTGTAAATATCTCTGGAATCATGCCAAATTACACATTATATTGATAAAGATAACTTGTATGATCTTCCACTGAGCGTTTTTATTTTGTTGGAATATACGAATCGAAATAAAATGTGTTGAAATATATTATTTCTTCTAACAAATATTGTTTAACAATAGATCCTTTGACCGCTGCTTTGTTTTTTGCTTTTTTCTTCATATGAAAGAAAAACCTCTCAAAAGGATACATCCATCTGAATTGAACTGATCGGTCGAGTATTGCCTCATATGGTAAATGTATAGGCAAATTTTCCATGACATCGAAGAAGGCAGACGAAAAAACTTTTTCCAATGAGTATAATACTTCAGAGATATCGTTTTTCTTTTATTACAAGTCATCCCTTTTTAAATTTCTGGAACATATATCTTTGAAAAATATGCTAATTCTGCATAGCACATCGTGAATAGTTCGTGGTAATAGCTCGAGAAATGCAATTGGAATGAGCCGTTGTATGAAAATGTGACAATCATGAATTTTCATCTCGATTAGCCGCGAACCAAAATATCAACGAGAAATGTTCGATACAAATCCATTTGAAAACTTAACGTCTTCTTTTAACCACCTTAATAATGCGGTTTTTGCCGACCCAGACAATTTGAATACTGGGTATGTGCCCTTTCATCTCGTAACGCCAACTCAGGTCTTCAACATATTGTCTTCAAATCTTTTCTTAACTGTATATTATCCTTAGCTTTCCCGTCACATTCAAAACAATGTTGATGATGTTATCGATTTTTTTATATGCATAACATCTAAATTATGACGTAATATTAGTGATTTCCAGTATGGTAATTCCCAAGAGATACTACGTTTATACCAGTTATACAATTCACCTTGGCTTTTTGGTTTCTGATGACCACAATCTTCGTCGCATTCTATCAATTCTTCTAAATCGCCCATTGTGTTTAATCGTTCGTAAAGGATTTGCGTTCTGGTTTGCATGCATGGTGCCTCTTCTTGTTGTACCACGTTCATTCGAAAATATTTTTATCTTTTCTGAAAGCATCTCCACAAGGAAGAAATCTTCTACGACAATCAAACCAACATGGTTCTTCCCATGTACCAGTCGAAATGAATCTGTGTCCTCCATCCAATAAGGACATGCCAATCTCTCGCACATACTCCATCCAGATAACATTCTATAGGCAGAAAAATCGCTAATTGTCTACAACAAGACCGCTTTCAATGTGAAATTTTGTTCATACTGACGTCATAAGCAAGAATTCCATCATTCCACAAATATTTTAATTCATGAATAAATGGCTGCAAAAACACATCAAAACTTTTCTTTGGATGTTCTGGTCGTGGAATCAGCAACATCAGAAATATTACTTATCTTTTCAAACACATATCGGGAGGCAAATTATAAGGAGACAAAATCATCGACCACAAAGAATATTGATTTTCAGATTTTCCATAGGGACTAAAAACATCGGTGCACAGGCAAAGATAAACATTTCTTGTCTCATACGCGAACTCGGGAAATATTTCATTGAAATCTCTCTAAGTCTTACCATCTGATGGATGTTGCATTACCCTTTCGCCCATCGAGTGCTCTGCATGACATCTCAATGTCGCAATGGTTTTTTCGAATCAAATAACCTTCTCAACCTGTTTGCTACAAGAATATAAAATATTTTTTTGTACGATACATAATTACGTGAAGATGGTTTTTTTGGCCGAAATCTACTTGCACCTCAAAATTTTCACTCCAACAAGTCTTTATCATTTCCCCAAAACAACATGCAACTGTTTCTACACATATCAATTTTCTCATATGGCATTCCCAGATCTTTTAAAACATTGTTTGTTTCATAGTATTGCTCGGGGGTGATTTTGTTCCGGTAAATATTCACACATGGTCTTGCAAAATGAATCCATGCAATTTTCAGCAATATTATAGTCTTTTTTATACTCATCAATCTTGATGACAAAGATAAACGAGACTGACCGTCACGAAAACCTTCATATATAGGTTGTTTCACTGAATCCAATAGGTTGAAAAAACAGCGTGCCTCGATGTTCGACATCTCTTCATGAGGTTGTTTATCATGAACAACTCCAGGAAAAGCATCTGACATCATTTCCACATATGGATTGGTCGTCGATGCTTCATAAACAACTTCTTCATTTCTTTCTATTTCGTGTGCTTCTTGCACAATATCTCTAACGCCACAATTTTCACCTTGAAATAACCAAATTTTGTGATTCTCTATGAACCTCAACTTGTAAAGATGTTTGCAAACAATTTCTTGACTTCGATACATCATATCTTTTTCATCTTTTGCAGGGACATAATATTGTCCCGCGTTCTTGACACAAAGGTTGAACCGATGCAAAACTCATGAACTGCTCCAATCCGTGTAAGAATTCTTGAGTAATTTCTTTTTTATGGGATCTTTTCTTCTATACATCCACTCTCTCGATCTATATATATCTATATTTGAAGAAGACGATATTTTTTTGAAAATATATTTGTTTGTTGATAGCTTGGTGGTAGAAGCCTTGATTTTGATCATTAAGTAGTGTCATTTTCAACGGATATCCCTTAGGAATTTCAATAAATACCCATTGACATTTGCAACGAATGTCCGTTGGAAAGCCATGTTGAAATATCCCAACGGCAACCTCGAAGGTCATAATTCCAATTGGCGTCCGTTGGAAAATGTCATCAACGGACTGATCCATTGATCCGTTAGTTGCAAACGGACTGGTTTTGGTAGTGATCGTTAATACTATTTCTAAACCGATGAACATATATTGTGAATGCGGTAGTCGTATTATTCTCAAAGAATAATAGATACTTCAAGGATGCCAAGCATATGGATTTAAAATATCTATCGGATAAAGAAAAAGTGCAAAATAAAAGAGTTCAAACCGTGCATATCGTCACCAATGATATGATCGTGGATCCGTTGACTAAAGGACTAACTCCAGAGATATTTTTTGGCCATGTTATTGAAATAGGAGTAGTCGTCAAGTTCTTGTATTGCGGATTATTAGTTACATATGTATGCATATAAGAATTGCGCATTGAAGTTGATTTAAACTTTAGATATCAATGTAAATTTTTATTTTGCTTCTCTACGAATCATATTTCAGATACTCATACTTGTTATGATTATAGATATTTTAGTTTTGGTTTTAAACATTATGGGATAAGATAATTTTGGATGGTTATCATATCGAATTAAAATTATTTTAAATATATTGACTTGTGATACATTGAAAGAATTAAGACGTTTTTCAAGCTCGTGGCTGCCATGATTCAAGTAAGTGATTTCATATTGTGTTGCTTTAATCATTCTATTAAACGACTTATTTTTGCATTTAACCGAGCCAAAGGTCCATTTTCAAGTCCAATGTCGTTGGTTAAAAAAAGATAGGAGTTAGTGGTTTTGCATTGATTATAGGGCGTTGAATAAGGCTACCGTCCTTGACAACTTTCCCATTTTAATGCTCAACTTTCTTATCACGTGGAGCTTTGTTGTTTTCTAAGCTCGATTTACGGTATGATTATAACCAAATTTGTGTATGGGCTATGGGCGTGCACAAGGTAGTCATTGATATTTTCTAAGCACGATTTATGCTCTAACTATAACCAAATCCATGTACGGGTTGCATACGTGCACAAGATAGTCTATCAGATCCATTATAACCATTATGAATTCTTGGTGATGTCATTCGGCTTAACAAATGTTATGAAAATTTTCCAAGCCATCATGAATAATACATTTTGACCATTCCTCCAGTGGTTTGTGCTTGGATTCTTTGATGATATACTCATCTATAATAAATGACAAGCTTTCCCATGTGGATCATCTTCGTCAAGTCTTGACACTGCTCAAAGACAATCATTTGTACACCAATTTGAGGTTGCGTTCAATTGGAATATATTGGTCATACTATTTCTAGTGAAGGAGTTGCAGCATATACATCTAAGTTGACAACCGTGCTTGAGTGGTATCCTCCTAAATCAGTGTGGGAATTAAATAGAATTTTGGGACTCACAGAATATTATTGACGATATGTACAATAATACGAGTCTGTTGCTCCACCTCTTACGAAACTACTTAAGAAAGACAGTTTTGTGGTCTGATGATAGTTTTGCATTGCATGTTTCATCCAAGCTCTCTGATTGGTCCCAGTAAAAGCCAATGGAGCAATCTGCAAGATGCATGAAAATTTTCTCACTTTTTTATTAAACTTCCTGGAGTTGTCTTAAATACAAAGGAAAGCGACATCAACAGATCAACAACGTGATCCTACAAAACATGAACCTGAAATTGTGACAAGGTAAATAACATGTTATTGCGGAATATCCACTCTTTCTATTATTCAACATCACAAAAGTGTGGTTAGACTACTTCAACCCCTTCGACCAACCGTCGAACCGCCATGTCAGTTTGCTGTTGGTATTTGGGATTTAGTTTACCTACTCGGTTTGGACGATCGTGTTGCAGAGTCCTATCAATACTCCCCCGGTCAACTTGAACCTTGTACTCAAGGTTGAGATCTAAAAAACTAGCTTGGACTTGTTCTTTGCTCTCCCATGTTGCATCTTCAACGGGTAAACCCTTCCAGCGGACTAAAACTTCTTTTGAAAACTTAGACCCACTTTTGACCCATCAAGTTTTGAGGATATGTTCTGGTTATAGACGAAGACTGGCATCTTCGAGCATTGGTGGGAGTATTTCGTTCATCACTGGTGCTTCTCCAATCTTCTTTTTTAGTAGGGACACATGAAACACGTGATGAATTCTTGACTCGACCGGTAACTTCAGTTTGTATGCCACTTGTACTATCGATTGGACAGTTTATGTGAAGTGCATCAGAAAACAGAATGCTGCCGATATGGATGAAAGCATAAATGAACCCATTTGCCGACGTTGAAACTGATGTCTCGTCGTTTTGAATCCGCTATTTGCTTTATGCTATTGTTGACTGATGTCAAGTATGATTTAAGTTCGTTGAGCAGCTTATCCCGAATGGCCAATTTCATCTCTAATTCCTCCATGGGGTGCCTCCCTTTTTGTATGAAGGAATATGCGGTGGTTCTCTACCGTACAAAGCTTGGAAGGGTATCATTCCAATCGAAGAATGAAATGAAGGATTATACCAAAATTCAGCCCACGGTAATAGAGAGCTCTAGTTATTCGGACGGTGTGAACAAAAACATCGTAGGTGTTGTTCGATACAACGGTTGATGACCTCCGTTTGCCCGTCGATTTGAAGGTGATAAGCTGATGCCATGCGCAGTTGTGTACCCGATAGTTTCCAAAAATCCTGCCAAAATTTGCTGATAAATACCTTATCTTGACCAGTCACAATTGATCTCAGAATGCCATGTAGTTTGACTACAAACTCCATAAACTTAGATGTTATTGTTTTAAGGGTATAAGGACGAGCAAGTGGGATACGATGAGTTGACTTACTGAGTCTGTCCACAACCACCACGATCGATGTGCGGCCATCTGACTTGCGTAATCCGTCGACAAAATCCACGTAGATATCTTCCTATACTCTACTCGGAATGAGTAGCGATTGAAGGAGTCCTACGGGTGACAAAGACTCGTACTTGGTTCGTTGACAGGTTTCACATGCCTCCACATACTCTCTTACTGTCTTGTGCATTGACGGCAAATAGAACAGTTGTGATAGCCACTTAAAAGTGTGTAACACGCCGGAGTGTCCACCTCGAAGCGTGTCATGATAATCGTACAATAGGAATTTGATGAGTGAGCATTGAGGAGGAATAACGACGCGATTATTGTAGAAAACGAGGCAAGTTGTGGAGGTGTACGGTCTACCCGGACTCTGTGCAACTCTTGTGGATAAGCTCTGTAGGTATGGATCAATAAGATTCAACTATCGAAGCTTATCGCAAAGTTATGTTGCTGAAACGAACAGTCCCGGGAGGCTTGAAGACTCACGGACCCGGGACAGGGCATCTGTTGTTGCGTTAGATGAACCTGGTTTTTGTATACGATCTCGTTATCGTACCCTATGAGTTTCTCCACCCATTTTTGCTGCTCAGGATTGAGGATACGTGTTCCAATAGATAACATAAACTCCGTTGATCCGTTTGTATGATAAAATGCATGCCCAAGAGGTATGGTCTCCACGTACGAATTACTACGATGATTCCTAGCATTTTGCGAGCGTATGTAGACCATTTTTTTTCTTAGACCGTGACTCATGAATGCTATTGGTTGTCTATTCCATGTAAGGACTGTCCAAATTTCGTCCCCCAAAGCATCAATTTGAATGACAAAGGTTTCTTCAAAATTAGGCAGCGCAAGGGTCGGAGTTGATGTCATGGCTTTCTTGAGTTTGTCAAATGCCTATTTTGTCACCTCATCCCAGTAGAATTTCCCTTTTTTAAGTAGATTGGTAAGATACCCAGCTATGATGTTGTAATCGCGCACAAATTTCCAGTAGTATTCAGAACCCAAGAATCCACAGACGTTAGTGACTATTGTCGATTGCGGCCACTTGAGCATGGCTTGAACTTTTGTTTCAAAACTTAACCCCATCTTTTGAAATGATGTGAACAAGATATTCTAGCTCTTGTTGCCCGAATGCACATTTTTTAAACTTCACAAAGAGTTTGTGCTTTCGTAAGATGTGGAATATCTCTCTTACATGCTGCAAGTGGTCAGACCAAGTGGCACTATAGATTAACATGTCATCAAGGAAGACAATGACACACTTACGAAGGAGAGGCTAAAATATGACATTCGTTAGTGCTTGAAACGTCGAAGGAGCGTTGCACAATCCAAAGGGCATGACGAGGTACTCGTAGTGACCGTTGTGCGTTCGGAAAGTAGTTTTATGCATATCTTGAGGATGAACTCGGACTTGATGGTATCCCACGGTAAGGTCGAGTTTTGTGAAATAGCTTCCCCGGTGGAGTTCATCGAGCATGTCTTCTACTGTTGGAATTGGAAACCGATCCTTAATAGTAACTGCATTAAGCGCTCGGTATTCGGTGCAAAATCTCCATGAGTTGTCTTTCTTCTTGACGAGCAAAATGGGTGAGGAGAATGGACTGGAGCTTGGCTGAATGAACCCAGATTGCAGCATCCCCTGCACTTGTCTTTCGATCTTATCTTTTTGGAAGTGTGCATACCGATACGGTCGGACGTTTACCGGGTTAGTTCCTTCCTTTAGCATAATCCAATGTTCAATATTGTGTCTAAAGGGTAACTCCGCTGGTTCGCTGAAGATATCTTCGAACTCATCTATCATCCTTCGTAGATCCTTTGGAATCAAAACCAGTGAATCACGTTCAGTTTGGATGCAAAGAGCAACTAGAATGTTACCTTGGCGTGCGTGTTTTGATATCTCCGCAGAATTTGATGTACGTCCTTTTTCCAATTAAATGTCATGGTTCTAGGTCGCCAGTCACAAACGACGATTCCCAGTTCTCCGAGCCACTGGATTCCCATAGATATGTTAAGCGCTCGCAACGACAGCGTATACAACGTCATAGAGAATTGAACGCTGGCAATCGCAGAGGAACTTCATCATATCGTCTTTGACATTTCAAGGGTATCCCATCAGTAACTCGCACAGTGAATGGATTGATCGGAGAGCTGTTGAGGTTCAGTGTTTTCGCAGCCTTTTCACTGATGAAATTGTGTGTGGACCCACTATCTATCAAGGCTACCGATCGTTGCTTGCCAACCCATACTTCCACTCTCATTGTAGATGGATTTTCCCAGCCAACAGGGAAATATTTGGTTCTTCTTCTTTACCATAAGCTTCCAACTCCTCATCTTCATCATTTTCCTTTTCCATGAGAAGCAATTGAGGCTTTGCACATTTATGCCCAGGTAAATACCGTTCTTCGCAACTAAAACACAGACCAAGACTTTGTTTTCGTTTAATTTCATCCCAACTTAGTCTTTTTGGGAGCATTGCTCGGAAGCCGCTGTGGAGAATTTCGAGTAGCAGTTGGGTTGTGCGGCAGGGTACACTTCTGTCGTTATATGAGATCATCTCACATCCTGGCAAATGAGATGGTTTTCTTGAGCGATTGTGGTCTAAACATCCTGATCCCATCAGCTACGGAGGAATGTAGGCCTCCAATATATGTACTCACTAGTGCCTTCTGAGTCCATCCATGAACTTTGTTTTGAAGACGTTCGAATTCACGCTGATATTCTCGCAAACTTCCACTTTGTCGAATTTTCGAGAGTGAATCATCGAATTTTTCGCAATCTGTAGGGCCGAATCGCGCCCACATCTTAGCTTCAAAAACATCCCAGGTGAGTATAGTCGCATCCTCCTCATATGTCTTTTGCAAAGCCTGAAACCACTCATTTGCTTCGTTGTCCAGGTGATATGAAGCATATATGATGCGTTGATGATCTAGTGTATCTTGATATTGGAAAAAATGTTTGGCCTTGTTGATCCATGTCGTTGGGTCTCCACCCATGAAATGTGGAAACTCTAGCTTGGTAGTTTTCGAGTGAAACATTGGTTGTGTCTTGTCAGTACATTTCACTGATCCCTGTCGTCCTTCTGGTTGTCTTCCTAGATCTAAACCCTTCTTGAACGCCGGATATGGATTCCGTGCGACGATGCAGAGATGTCTCGAGCAGTTGGAACTTTTATATCATCGCCTGTTTCATTTGTGCAAGTTCGTCCTGTACACTCCCGAGCACATTCTCGAGAGACTCAATACGATCCTTGTTTGTAGTCATATTGACACCACAACAAGGTGGTCCGAGTCAAATATGGAAGAAGAAGTCAAGACTCAGATACCAATAATAGGTTCCAGTCAAAACCAATAGAGTAATCTACAAGATGCAGGAAAATTTTCTCACTGCTTTATTAAACTTCCAGGAGTTGTCTTGAATATAAAGGAAAACAACAGTAATAGATCAACAACGTAATCCTACAAATCAGGAATCTGAAATTGTGACAAGATAAATAACATGTTCTTAAGAAAGAACCACTCTTCCTATTATTCAGCATCACCAAAGTGTGGTTAGACTATTTCAACCCCTTCGACCAACTACCGAACCGCCATGTTGGTTTACTATTGGTATTTGGGATTCGGTTTGGACGATTGTATTGTGAAGTCCTATCACTCTCTCAGAGAAGAACAAAACTAAGTCTATTTACGAATGAGAACTCATAGCATTCTTTTTCCCTATTGAAATGTGAATGCATTATTTATTAGGTTAGAAATTTATTATATGCATCAATCAACGAAATCTAAAATACTTGTTGGAACAACATGAGATCAATATGAAATATCAAAAGTAGTTAACAAATCTATTAGACTTCTGATTCAGATATTTGTCCCGGGTTAAAAAATAAGACCATAGATGCTCTGTTATGTGTTGGATCGATGGTTGTTTTGTTTCGATTTCACTGCACGCACCGATTCAGCTTGAAAAATCGACAAATGGATGGGCTGAGGTAGAATTGCATTAGATTTTTGAGGTTGTCAAGGCTGATCAAAGTCTCAATGATGAAAATTTGGTGGTCCAAAAACATATTGCTTTTTTGTGGTAAGTTGGTCTTTCCATGATCTACTCCTATTATCCGCGATATTCTTCGGAATTCCATGATATGGTCATTGGTGGACAAGTTGATGTTTTAAGAATTCAGAAACGTATCACCTCCCTATCCCTATTCTTTTGCAAATGCATGATGGTGGACATCCGGGGGATACATGATGATTGCCATACGTATCCAAATGTGGTATTTTCCAACACCATAAATACTATGCGCTTTCTCCCGGTAGCTTACCATGTTTGACAAGATATCTTTATGGATTATATTTAAGAATTGTCGAAATGGAAAGGTGGAAATAAATTTTGGTTGTGGTGGATAGATTCACAAAATACACCCATTTTAATCCATTCTCAACCATACATTCATCGAAGAAAATTGCGACTCCACGAATTTCGTCGCTCAATTGTGTCTGATAGCCAGAAGCCAATGATTCACATCATCGCATCAATGAGAAGTTAAAATATATACAAAATGAAAACTGTTCTGATGACAAGTTAAGATATTCATCCATATTGTTTATTAACATCCTCACATTACAACTGAGGAAGTTGACAACTTTGAGATCAAACCTAATGAATTATGCTACGGAGATGACGCAAGATGACACAAAGACCCGACAATGCCAAAAACCAAACAGCAAGAAACAAGATGTCGGAATCATCAAGCCAAAGCTTCTTCACCTTCGTGCAAAAGCATTTGATCGAAATGCCAAACTCCTGCAGTTACGTATACAGGCAGAATTACACTCGGATAGAGCTTACAAACAATGATCGCAAACAAGTGGTAACTAAAGGGCCAAAGGACTTACCGTGTCCCTTTCCAACTCTTCTAAGTTGTGCAACGTACTCCGAGATTCTCTTGATGGATTCGACCTGGTAGGGCGACTCAGTTTACGGTTATTGTATGTAAGTCATGCATACGTCATGAACTGTGGAAAACTCGAGGGTTTGATCAGCTTACCTGTTCGCCCAGAAACTCGGTTTCAACAAAATTAGCCAAATGAACATCGTTGTTCTTCATGGCCACCTGTTGCTCAATCCGATAAAATTTCAATCACCTCTCGAAATGTAAAGATTGTCTTTCATGCCTCACAGACCTACAAGCTGTATTAACAACAAAAACTGTTATGGGGAACAGACAGACGATGATGGCCTTACCCTGTGCAACTTTAAGAGCTTCTCGTTCGTTAGTTTCTCCAGAGACAATGCAAGCTCCATTGCTGGATCAGAGAAGAAATGGAATCACCATAGTGAGTGTAGATAAACTCTCATTGCATCAACATAATTTGCAGAACCAGTTTCAAAACTGTTGTTTACACTATTGTAGTACTGATGATATCTATGCATACGCTACTGGGTTTTACAACTATGAGATCCATGGAAATCCGTGTTTCTTAGCTGTATTTCAATGCAGAATCACCCACAACCACAACCACACTTTCTTAGCAGCAACTCATAGAGAAGCTCGAACAAACTTACCGTACAAGGCATCTCCTTTCTCGGCATGATCAAACTCTGTCAATGGTGGCAGGATTGACAGCAGCTTAACACTCCCACCACGCTTGTTCTGAAAATCGCAAAAGGCCAACCAACATCACAATTTTGCGTAAATCCAAAACCGAAGAAACTTACCTCTGAATACAAGAATGGAATCGATTTAGTTACCTGGTACTCCATTAGCTTCTCAGCATGTCCTCTTTCTTCAAGACTTGATTCCCTAAAAAACCTACATATAAGAAGCACACAGAACAAGCACTAAACCCACCTACTAAAAGAACTCTTCCAAACCCCTAAAGG
>CM071871.1:37293649-37304287 GCA_036759665.1 Gynandropsis gynandra | reverse complement strand
AAGAAGCACACAGAACAAGCACTAAACCCACCTACTAAAAGAACTCTTCCAAACCCCTAAAGGGTTCCAGGTCTTGAGAAAGAAAACTTACTTGGCGACCCCTTTCAAAGCGACATTGTCTCTGTCAAAGTAAGCATACATGGCGTGGTAAACGTACGAAACATTGTACTCCACACTGTACATAAGCAAGAGATATTAGAATGATAATCACAGACAAAACACATACCAGACCAAAACCAACGAAGATCAATCAAACCATAGTAGGACCTTCTGTGAAATTTTCAGCAAAATGGAGAGGTTTTATTAGAAGATGCTATGTCACTTCTCCCTCGGAATAGAAACCACTATTACCAAACTCGACAAAGATAACGATGAATCCAGAACACAAAAGAAGATAAAGACATAGGAGAAATCGAGAATTAAAGGACCTACTTAATCTGGTCATTGATCGCAGCTTCAGAGTCATCAGAAAACTTATGGCGAGCGAGAGAAACCTGAGGACCTTTGGGAACGAGGTCCAACTCCTTCTTAACCTCCTCGAATGGCTCAAAAACGACGCCCGTCACCGGCCGTTGGTTCGTCCCCTTCGCCGCGAGAACGGAAAACCTATTTCCCGATGAAGCACTCGAACAAAAACGAAGATTCGACGAATTCCACGATGAATAAAAAGACTTAGGAAGTAGAATCTGGACACCACCTCCGACGCCGCCGGAATTCAAGAGAGAGATCGCCGGATAAGCCTTGAGCAACATCGTCGCTAGAGATAGAGAGAGAGATTCGAGTGACGAAATGGGTAGAGAGGTTCAAGAGAGGGAACGTTGGAATGTGCTGGTGTGAGAGAATGACACGTGGACAGACACGATGTGGCGCGTGGCTTCCTCGTGGTGTATCTGTATGTTTCGCCTTGGGTCCACTTGTCAACGTTTTGAATTTCTGGTCAACGATCGGTGTCGACGTCGAGAACATCCGGAAAAGGTCTAGAAGAAACCCAAGAAAACGATTTTATTAATCGGTATCTAGATATTTTTATTTTTGANAAATATAAAATTAATAATTATAAATGTTTGTAAATAATTTATTTTTATATCTTTTTATAAATATTAAAATGACATTGTTTTGAATAAAAAATTCGAAAAAATTTGTGTTCAAAACATTAAATTAAGCCGATATATATATATATTTATGTATGTCAATATATATTAATGAGTTATTTTGAATTAATGGTATTAAGTCTTGTATTTAATAGTTAATGATAATTTATGTATATAAAATTAATTAAGAACCATGCTTTGCATCACCTTGACATGAAGAAAGGATCCAATTAAGAAGCAGGCTCTTTTAAGGTTTCCATCGGCAAGGAGAAGGGTATCGACGACCGAGATTGCTTGAAACACTAATGAAAAGGCTTGAGACGAGGTGAAAAGCGTAAAGCTAAAACAATGATTAAATTATATCGTATTAATCCATATATTTAGATGATATATATCTAGATATATGATATATTTAGATGATATACGTTAAGTGATGAATATTTAAAATATTTGATTCGATTATTTTAAACATATCAATATGTATATGCAAAAGAAAACTACCCGTCAAAATTTCAAAACTTCAAGAGAATATCATATCATGATGAAAATTAAAATTGAAATGTTATAGATTTAACTGGTGAAAACAATGTGTTTACGTTTGTGTTTGGTGATGTTTTTATCAACGATTGACGGTATTTTGTTTTATTTTATCTGGAGGATGAAAAAATTGTATTTGCGGTAACTGATGCAATTGCGTTTTAAAGAAAATTACAAAAATAGATAATTATTAATAAAAGAATTTATTTAAATTTTGTTATTTAGTGTACATTTTTTAATTATAGTTTTTAAATATTTAAAACAAAATAAAAATATAAAATTTATTAAAATATTTAAATATACAATACATATATATACATATATATATATTTACGATTAATATAAATTATAATAGAAACTTAAAGTAATTTTATCAAAACATAATCAAATATTTCCATATACCTATATATATATTTACTATAAATATAAACTATAATAAATTATTGAAACAAAATTTAAAATTTATATAAAACATAAAACATAATATCTAAAAAATGGTATTTTCGCAATTTTATTAAAAACATACTGAAATGCAAAAGTAACACAATATAATTTCGAATTTTTAAATTTTGCGTTTCGCAGCGTTTGTTCTACTGTGGTCCACAGTCACCGACTGCGAGTCCACCAATCAAGCCTATATTTTGGACAATTTTACAATCTTTAACTTGCTTTTGAATTGATTTATACTAAACTTATATAGGTCACACTGCACCTTTGCTTATTAGTCTTGCATTGGCACTTGAATGCTTTTAGTGAATCTGATATGCCCTTTCAGGTTTATTGCAGGAGACAGAAGCTGATGCCTCAGGGAAGTGATCTGCAGAGAATGACAGCTCAGCAATCCGGGTGAAGGAGCAGAGGATTCAAGGCTAATTGAGGTTAGTTTGTACTTTCAGTTTTATTCTGTACCTAGACTGTTTCTTTGTATAAGTTCTTAATTCTGTTAGTTTGTTAGTTAGCAGAGAAAAGTATAAATAGGGAGTGCTTAGAGATTGTATAGGCATCGTGATTCATTTGTGAGGTGTGAGTGTTGTGAAGGAGAGGAGTGGTACTCTCCCTAATCAATTCCTACAAGTTGTACCTGATTTTTGAGTGGAACTCTCCCTAATCAATTCCTACAAGTTGTACCTGATTTTTGGTGATCAATAAAGGAGCTGAGCTGTTTTTCCTCATCTGAAGTCTATCAATTGGTATCAGAGCAAGAAGATCTTCAATGACGAGAGCTTCTGAATCGAGAATGGAGTCCCTGGAAGGACAATTTGACGAATTATCTAGAGAGTTTCGAAGATGGACAAGGAAATCGCAAAGATTAAGCCAATAAGGAACGAGATTACGAAGATTGAAGCTGAAATGGGTGAAATCAAAGAAATGTTGAAGAAATTGATGCCGAAACCTACGTCTGGAGATCAGGAACATTACGGCGAGCATCGGTCAATCAATTTGGATCAAGATCGAGTATCGGAATCTCATAATCCATTCGAAAATGGTGTCCGACAAGTACCTGAGGTCAATTTCGGTAACATGTATTTGTAAATCAATCCAATGATACGCATGTGAGGAAAGTAGAACTACCTGTCTTTGAAGGTGTTAATATCATTGGTTGGATTTCTAGAGCTGAAAGATACTTTGAGATTGCTAGTAGTAATGCTACAGAGAAGCTATGTTTAGCTTCCATGAGTGTAGATGGTACAGCTTTGAATTGGTATAATTGGCAGAAAAGAAGGAGACCTTTTAGAGATTGGGATGACTTTAAATGGAGAATTTTTGAAAGATTTGGAGATGTTCAAGGTGATACAGCTAGTGACAAACTATTTGCCTTAAAACAATAGGGAACATTGGCTGATTACTTGAGAGAGTTTGAGGAACTAGTGTCACAATTACCAGGAATTCCAAATCATATTTTGGAAGGAGCCTTTAAGAGTGGACTGAAGGAAGAAATCCTAGATTTAATAAATGTTTTTAGACCTCACAGATTGGAAGAAACAATTGCTTTGGCCCAAAGACTTGAAGGAAGTAAAATGTGTTCTGCTTCAGTGATGAAATCAAGTGTTTTCAGGCCTTCTAGCAGACAAAATCAGGACTCTAACACTTCTTTCAGAACTGTTTCAATCCCTACTCAGTCTCAGGAAATGGGATCAAGATTAAGGGAGAATGGTCCTTGGCAGAACAGAAATAACCAGAGGAGATTATCTCCAGCTGAAGTTGATGACAGAAGGAGAAAAGGATTATGTTTCAAGTGTGATGAGAAGTATTTCACGGGACATCAATGCAAGAAGAAGGAATTACAAGTACTAATGGTAATGGAGAATGGAGAAACTTTAGTAGTTGAGGATGATATGCAGCAGGAAGAAGAGAATCTACAACAACAGTTTGGAGAAATGGCAGAATTGTCTCTAAATTCTGTTGTGGGACTGACTTCTCCTAAAACATTGAAAGTTGCAGGATCTATTAAGGATCAGAAAGTGGTAGTTATGGTTGATAGTGGTGCTACACACAACTTCTTATCCCTGGAAGTGATTAAAAAGATTGGAATCAGACCCAAAGGAACAACAAGTTATGGAGTGTTCCTAGGAAATGGACTAACGGTCCAAGGAGAAGGAATTTGTAAAGCTGTAACCATGAAACTGCAGAATGTGGAGGTAGTGGCAGATTTTCTACCCTTGGAATTGGGAAGTGCAGATGTTATTCTTGGGGTACAATGGTTGAGAACATTAGGAAAGATACAATTGGATTTTGAGCAGTTAGAAATGAAGTTTACAAGTGGAGGGACTGCTGTAACTATCAAAGGGGATCCTACACTCAACAATTCACTGGTAACATTTAAAACACTGATCAAAACAGTTCGAGAGGGAGAGCAGAGTTATTGGGTTGAATTTAACTCTCTTGAAAACACCAAGAATAACTCTCAGGAGTTAGAAGGAGAGTTAGCACCTGTTTTGCAAAAGTTTCAGTCAGTGTTTGAGGAGCCTACAAGATTACCCCCAACTAGAGGAAGGGAACACATGATTACTCTTCAGCCGGAAAAAGGTCCAGTAAGTGTTAGGCCTTACAGGTACCCTCATGCTCATAAGGAGGAGATAGAAAAGTTAGTAAAGGACATGTTGACAGCTGAAATAATTCAACCCAGCCACAGCCCTTTCTCCAGTCCAGTACTTTTGGTTAAGAAAAAAAATGGAAGCTGGAGATTTTGTGTTGATTACAGAGCATTAAACAGGGTAACTGTCCCGGATAAGTTTTCCATTCCTATGATTGATCAACTATTGGATGAACTACATGGTGCAGAAAGTTTCTCTAAACTTGATCTCAGATCAGGGTATCATCAGATTAGGATGAGAAAAGAGGATGTGAAGAAGACAGCTTTTAGAACACATGAGGGCCATTATGAATTTTTGGTCATGCCCTTTGGTTTAACCAATGCTCCGGCCACTTTTCAGGCTTTGATGAATGAAATCTTTAGGCCAAACCTAAGGAGATTTGTACTGGTATTTTTTGATGACATACTAATCTACAGCAGATCACTAAAAGATTATATTTCACATTTGGAATGTGTGTTGGGAATTTTGGAAAAACATGAGTTGTTTGCTAATAAAAAGAAGTGTCAATTTGGGAGTAGAAGTGTGGAGTATCTCGGACACATCATTTCTAAAGAAGGAGTGGCAACAGATCCAAAGAAAACTGAAGCTATGGGGAGATGGCATACTCCTACGAGTGCTAAGCAACTCAGAGGGTTTTTGGGGCTGACTGGTTACTACAGAAGATTTGTGTGGAATTATGGATCCATAGCAAGACCATTGACTGATTTGTTAAAAAAAGATGCCTTCAAATGGACTGAATCAGCTTCAATAGCCTTTGAGAACTTGAAGCAAGCCATGATTACAGCTCCAGTACTGATTCTACCAGATTTTCAGGACATTTTTGTGTTGGAATCAGATGCTTCTGGTACAGGAATTGGCGCAATACTAATGCAGAAACAGAGACCAGTGGCATTTTTCAGTCAGAGACTTTCAGAGAGGGATTCCTTTAGACCAGTGTATGAGAGAGAGCTAATGGCTATTATATTAACTATACAACGCTGGAGACATTATCTTTTGGGCAGAAAGTTTCTGGTAAGAACTGATCAGAAAAGCCTAAAGTTTCTTCTAGAGCAAAGAGAGGTGAATCTAGAATATCAGCGTTGGTTGACAAAGATTTTAGGCTATGACTTTGATATAGTCTACAAACCAGGATTGGAAAACAAGGCTGCTGATGGTTTGTCAAGAATGCCTGAAATCTTAGCTCTCTCTCTCCAACCTTTTCTATTTTCACTTTCAATCCCTAGTAGCATTTAGTTGGAGGACCTTAGTAAGGAGGTAGAAATGGATACAACTCTAGAGCCTATAGTGGAGAAGCTGAAGCAACATACAGTTGTACAATCTGGTTATACGTTGATACAGGACAGGTTGGTTTACAAAGAAAGAATTGTAGTTCCTAAGCAATCTGACTTTGTAAAAACCATACTAAAGGAATTCCATGATAGTCCGGTGGGAGGACATGCTGGTGTATTGAAGACTTTGAAGAGGATTCAAGCAATATTTCATTGGGAGGGAATGAAAAAAGATATTCAGCAGTATGTGGCTCATTGCCAAGTTTGTCAAGCACAGAAATATTCTACACTCAGGCCGGCAGGTTTATTACAACCTTTGCCAATTCCAAATCAGACTTGGGAGGAGATTTAAATGGATTTTATTGAGGGTTTACCGAGATCTAAAGGTTACAATGTGATTTTGGTGATAGTTGACAAATTGAGTAAATACTGTCATTTTGTTGGCCTTAAACATCCTTACAATGCATCGGATCTGGCTCGAATTTTCATCAAAGAAATAGTAAGATTACATGGTTTTCCCAAAGCCATTGTGACAGATAGAGACAGATTTTTTTTGAGCCATTTCTGGGGTGAATTGTTCAGACTTTCAGGAACTAAGTTGAAGTATAGCACTGCATTTCACCCTCAGACGGATGGTCAAACTGAGGTAGTCAACAAATGTTTGGAAACTTACTTGAGATGTTATGCCTCAGATCATCCTAGAAAATGGTACAGTTTTTTACCATGGGCTGAACTTTGGTATAACACCTCTTTCCATACATCTCTAAAATCTACTCCATTCAAGGTGTTGTATGGGAGAGATCCACCTACTGTAGTGCAGTTTGAGCATGGTTCAACCACAAATTTTGAGCTGGAGAAAGCCTTGAAGGATAGGGATGCGATGTTACAGGAAATTAAGATGAACTTGCATAGAGCTCAGCAGCGGATGAAGTTTTTAGCTTATAAGTCCCACAGAGAGGAAGAATTTACAGAGGGAGATAAGGTTTTTCTGAAATTACAGCCTTATAGGCAGAGTTCTGTGAGAGGAAATAAGTATCATAAGCTTGCTGCTAGATACTAATGGACCTTTCCAGGTTATTGGAAGAGTGGGAAAGGTTGCCTATAAGCTGGATCTGCCAAAGGAGACTATAATTCATCCAGTATTCCATGTTTCTCAGTTAAAAAGGGCGGTAGGAGATGGAGAATTCCAGACTCAGATTCCAGAACAACTTTCAACTGATTTGGAGTTGAAAGTGGATCCGGAGGAAGTGATGGACATCAGATATAACAACAAGGGACAACTAGAGATATTGACTCAGTGGAAGATTCTGCCACAGCATGAGTCTACTTGGGAGCTTGCCAGAGATTTTGTACAACAATTTTCTAATTTCCAGCTTGAGGACAAGCTGAAATTCAAAGAGGGTGGTATTGATACGTCCTTTCAGGTTTATTGCAGGAGACAGAAGCTGATGCCTCAGGGAAATGATCTGCAGAGAATGACAGCTCAACAATCCGGGTGAAGGAGTAAAGGATTCAAGGTTAGTTGAGGTTAGTTTGTACTTTCAGTTTTATTCTGTACCTAGACTGTTTATTTGTTAGTTAGTAAAGAAAAGTATAAATAGGGGGTGCTTAGAGATTATATAGGCATCGTGATTCATTTGTGAGGTGTGAGTGTTGTGAAGGAGAATCAATTCCTACAAATTGTACCTGATTTTTGGTGATCAATAACTGTTTTTCCTCATCTGAAGTCTATCAGGATCACTGGGTGGAGAACCAGAAAGACAAAATTGATTTCCCATAGATATCAGAGAGACTCAAGCTATGTGGGATATGTCATGTTTAAGTTAATAGATAAAAAGAGGTACACTATTTCTACAGCCTGAATTCTTGTTCTCAATTTTCTTTTTATTCTCATGCAAAATCATCCATTCCTGCAAGCTTAGCAAATTCATCCTCTTTGATAGCTCCTTTCTTCAGTTTCTTCAGTAATCGATAGTCTCGAGCCATCTCTTCTTCGTCTTCAACGTTTTGAATTGCACGTCGCTGTTTAGCCGTTAACTTTCTTGAAGCAGCATCGTCATTAGCCGCTTTGTTCGAGGCTTTCTTGGCCTTCTCTGGTTTTTGTTGCTCTTGTTTCTCTTTCTTTGCTTGCAGGTTTTTCTTCCGTTGTTTCTCTCGATATTTATCTCTAAGTAATCGCAAACAACCAAATCCGAGGGTTTAAAATGTTCATCCTCTGTCTCTAGAGAGCATAATAATGAAAATGTTAAAAGTAGTTAGAACACATACTTGTATTTGATGTCCTCAAAGTTGACTCCTTCGACTGGTGTAAAACCCTCAATTGAAAGTTTGTGATTTTTCACTTCAGGCATTGAAGGAAGCTGCAAAAGCCCATATCCCATTGCTAATTTTCCGATTTCAAGTTCTTTCCATCTGTAGTTTAGTGAGAGAAAGATACGAATATTTAGATTCAGATAGTCGAGGAAAACAAATACTCGTGATCTATAGAAAGAACGACTTTAGTTCACCTGAAAATGTAAGAGCAATGATGCTCTTTATAACCGCGAACATAGGAAACAAATGCTTTTAGACCTTTCTCCATCACTGCTCGGTCCTTTAGTGCTGCTGATCTTAACTGAACAAGGTATCACAGTAACTCAACATGTGACGAAATCAGAGAGAAAAAAAAGGGGGCGTGACGTGAGAAAGGCTGCTTACTAGAGGTGTGACGTCAGGGGCTTCCTCACAGAACTCCCTCTCTTGAAGGGGAACCCTTCGTATGCGTAAGAACTCTACATACGCTTCTTCCTGTAAACATATGCATACAGGTGTTCAGCACGTCGAGGAATTTATGATGTCAATTAGGAAATAATAACTTCCAACAATCCTCTGGACAAATAGGATCGATATATAAACAGAGTCAGTAACGTTGAAACTCAAGAAGTTCACCTTGGCTGATAGGAACACTATGGCACTGCCTTGTCTGCCCAACCTTGCAGTTCTGCCAACCCTGTGGATGAACACATTTGGATCTTGTGGAGGATCATACTGCATTGCACAAGAATGGATAAATGACAAAATCTCCCGAACAAACAGAGTAGTAGTGATTCACTAATGAAAATAAATATAAATTACCTGCACTATGCAATCAATGCCAGGGATATCAAGTCCACGTGCAGCAACGTCTGTGCATAGGAGGACGGCACTAGATGCATCTGCAAATGTAGCCAAGGCCTTATCTCTTGCATTCTGATATGTCCAGAAATCATGATACATCAAAATTCACCAAACCAAAGGCATAACTGATACAGCAACGGAAAAAAAAAACACAAAAGTCTCATAACAGTTTACCTGCTTCATATCTCCATGGATAGGTATTAAAGATAAAGACTTCAGAGCAGGAATTTGCGGAAGAACGTGTCCCCAGTAATCAACACAAGCACAAGTCATGAAGTATCTACAGGGGACATTTAGACTATTTTTAAGTATACCAAGACTATGTATAAATCTGCTTACAGAGTTCAAATCTTTTCGGACAATTGTTTACTTACACTATTAGCTTTTTAGTTTTGTTCTTGACGAGGAGATCAACTAGTTGCGATGATTTCTTATCTGCTTCACATTCTAAATACTGCATAGAAGACAATGTCCAGAAACCACAAACAGACCATTAACCGTGTTGGGGATCTAAAAATTCTTCCTAAAGAAAGTCACGCTACTCTTCAGGATATGGCAGGAAACAAAAGAAGGAAAGTTGATAATTATGAGAAAATATAAATGATAATGCACCTCGAGATGAAGACCAGAAGGCGTTTTCGAGCTTCCCAAATGTTGAGATGAGTCTGTTTTTGATTCAGCTCGAACTTCAACCCTCACGGGATTTCTAAGCCCAGCCTTAGCCAACTCTTCAACACCCTCTGTTTGTGTAGCCGAAAAAAGGCCAGTCCTACGAAGTTTTGGCAAGTGAGATATAATATGATTCACCTGCTTCTGGAATCCCATCTCCAAAAGCCTATCAGCCTCATCTAAAATAAGAATCTGCACAGGCAAAGAGTTCAACCAGTTAATGCCCAATCAAAGAAATTTATAAATTGGATGTATATAGTCACTGTTCCGCGTAGCAGAATAAAATTACGGGTTCAACCATACACATCTAACATCTGAGTGAGGAATTTCTTGCCAATGAAAAAACTTTAAACTCGTATATGATGGATGAAACATCTGATTATCAGTATCAACAAAATTTGGAAAACTACCTCAAGGTTTCGAAAATCCAGATTCTCCATTCGTTCCATTATATCGTAAAGCCTTCCAGGTGTACCGATCAAAAGATTGGCTCCTCCTTCTTCTATAGTCTTCATGTCTGTCTTCACTTCTCGGCCTCCAACAAGGAGCACAGAGTTCACATTTGTCAAAGTCGAGACAAACGGATGTGCCACATTATATATCTGTGTTGATAACTCCCTTGTGGGTGATATAATTACTCCCAAAACCTGCAATTGTTATCTCAAAATGTATCAAAACGAAATCAGAACGCATAATGGGAACCAAAAGGGAGACGAGGGATTTCCCATGCTCCTCGACCTTCAAGGAACCAAAAACTACCATATACTAATCTACCGGATCAAAAGTGTCATTACAAGGCCAAATTGAACCCAACAAAACCCT
>CM071871.1:37250784-37262377 GCA_036759665.1 Gynandropsis gynandra | reverse complement strand
TTTACATAAAAATAAATTTAAATTATAAACGTAAAAATAACATACCTTTTTTTAGGAAATGAATTTGATCACGAGATATGGCGATACAGACCATCCGCGGGAACTTTCTCGTCGTACCGACATTTTTTGCCTTTTTTGCTTTTGGCCTTGAAGTCCTCCGACTCTCAATGTTGGATGAGTTGGTTGAACATCTCATTCGTTGTCCATGTCGCTTTGGTGTTCTTGTTCTAATAGTTGCGCTTGGCGTTGTTCAGCGTCAAGCACACATGAGCTTGCATTTCGTGCGTCCAAACGGTATAGATACACGATGTGTACTTCTTCTACCATCTATATGCGTGCTATAAATTAAATTTAGATTATTTAACTTATTAATAAATTTTGATAATAAAGATAAATTAAGTTTTATATTAAAGACACTTACGATAAATGTACATCATCATCGGCGGTGTATAACCTCTAGTGTCATCTGCTAGGAATAATATAGTCGATCTTGTCAAGAACCTTGGATGATGTTGTTGTTCATGTGTTTAAGAACATCATCCACATCAAACCTAAAAATCATTAGACAGTATTTATAATTAATTGAAATATTTTTGTGTGTAAGTAAATAGTATCATACCATAACGTCCCGTTAGGATGTTCGGGATCAATGATGTGAATAGTGGGACACTTGTCGAACTAACTATCATGTTGTTAATATCCACCATATCATCTTCCTCATCAAATATCGATGGTGCTGATATTGGTGAGGAGGTCGAAATGGTGGTGGAGGTGGTGGTGGAAAGGCTCCTGCGAAACCCGTCAAAACACCCTGACTGATAAATCGTCGAGTAAGTGTTTAGGATTTTTATTTGAGAGAATTGTTCAACAGATTAAATACAGCTTATTCCAACGAGCATATGTTGGAAAATGTGTTCAATCGATGGAAGTTATTAAGTGACGTGATTGTTGAGTTTCCAATGTGCATTTGTTGGTATTTCCTAGGGATACCCGTTGAAATTATATTCTCGAGGCAACGAATAGCATAACGTAAATGGTTGTATGATTTATTTCCAAATGGAATCTGTTGGGAAAGAATGTCCCGATGCAATGAAGGTACTAGAGCATAGCCATCATGACCATTTCCAACGAAAATCTGCTGGCAATCTCTATTCATTCTAACGAGTATCTGTTGACAGTTTTATGCATTTCAATGACCATCCATTGGAAACTTCAAACGGATGCCCGTTGCAAAATGAAAAACCATGAAATTTTTCTAAGTGTCAAACATAATTAAACGCTTCAACGGATGTCCATTGCATGTGCCAATGGATGCCCATTGAAATTAAGAAGCATGATGTAAAAAATTACAAAAGTTTAATATGACAATTACACAATTCACATATTTTCTTTAGTCGATTCTTCAATTGACAAGTCTTCCTTCAATGGTGCATGGAATTTGTCACCATGATCATCTTCTGCATCTTTCTGTTCAACGTCTTCGTAAACCAGATGTATTCGTCATCTATATCAGTTTTTGTGAAAATATTTTCCCGATTATCTGTATCAATTAACCGTATGGGTTTATGATAATCGGTTTGCAACAGATCTTCTTTTTCTTTTGTGTTTATAATACTTTACGGCTTAATCTTAACTACAACCCACCAATCCTCTCTTCAATATTTCAATGTTGTTGGATAGTGCATGAAACATACCTGACCTGTTGTAATGAATGGATCATACTTTCTATATTGTCGTGTCGGGTTGATGTCAATTCCTCCCATTGATCTTTTCGTGCACCACGTCCTATGATTGGGTCAAACCATTGAGATTTTAAAAGCATTATCTTCAATCCAAATAGACCAAGATATTCCACCTGTAGGATTGGGTGCAACATATTGTGGAAATTATCATCTTCTATTTCGCTATTTATGCAAATACCGTAATTGAACATACTTCTATGTTTTTCGTGCTTGTAATTCTAGAATGTATATCCCGAGTAAACATAATTGACCAACACAATATCTTTCTTGCAAGACCATTAGCCAAATCTCTTAACCAAGTAAGATGTCTCTCATTGCAACCCTTAATCTATATAATATAAAAATGAATGGTTACTTATAACATAAATTATTTTACGTATATATATGAAAATATGTGTATTTAAGTAATCTCTCAACCACGAGGCATAATTTTGAAATTTAATTTTGGTGAGTTCATCTGCGTATAGATGTGAATATGTACCCATTACTTCTTCATCAAATATCATGAAATGAAAGTATGTTAACATATATATATATATATGTAAATTAAAAGATTGATTATCATCGTTTTTTCCTTTTGAAAGGTAATAGATCCCGACAATTTAATAATATATATATATATATATGTGTGTGTGGACGTGATTATACTCATCTAGCGTTAGCCAATATTCTTCGGGTTTCCATCATGTACGTTCAATTAGTGTAAAGATCTCCGGAATTGCGCCAAAGTGAGGATTATATTGATATAGATAGTTTGTGTGATCATTTTCTGATCTTCTCTATTTCGTCAGAATATGTGATTCGAAATAAAATATGTTGAAATATGTGATTTCTTCTAACAATTATTGTTTAATAATAGATCATTCAACCGCTGCTTTGTTTTTTGTTTTTTTCTTTAGATGAAAGAAAAACCTTTCGAAAGGATACATCCATCTGAATTAAACTGGGCCTCCAAATATTACCTCGTCTGATAAATTTATTGGTAAATGTTCAATCACATCGAAGAAAGAAGGTAGAAAAACTCTTTTAGAGGAACATAATACTTCTGAGATATTGTTTTTCAATAACTCCAAGTCATCCCTTTTAAATTTTTTGCACATATATCTCTAAAAAATATGCTAATTCCGTATAGCACACATGAATATATCGGGGTAATAGCTCAACAAATGCGATTGGAATGAGTTGCTGCATGGAAACGTGACAAACGTGACTTTTCAACCCGATCAGCCTCGAACCCACAATATCCACACAATGGACAATGATCGGTGCATATCCACCTGGAAATTTAACATCTTCTTTTAACCATCTCAATAATGATGTTTTTGCTCGCCTAGATAACCTGAATATTGGGATAGATACCCTTCTATCTCTTAACTCCAACTCAGGTCTCTAACATATTGTCTTCAAATTTTTTCTTAATTGTATGTTATGATGGTAGTTCCCAAAAAATACTATGTTTATACCAGTTATGTCATTCCTTTGGCCTTGCAATTTTCGATACCCACGATCTCCACCGCATTCTACCGATTCTTTTAAATCTCCCACTATATTTGATCATTTGTAAATGATTTATGTTTATGTTTGCATGCATGGTGCCTCTTCTTTTTGTACCACGTTTTTTCGAAAATGTTTTTCTTTAGATGAAAGAAAAAACCTTTCGAAAGGATACATCCATCTGAATTAAACTGGGCCTTCAAATATTGCCTCGTCTGATAAATTTATTGGTAAATGTTCAATCACATCGAAGAAAGAAGGTAGAAAAACTCTTTTAGAGGAACATAATACTTCTGAGATATTGTTTTTCAATAACTCCAAGTCATCCCTTTTAAATTTTTTGCACATATATCTCTCAAAAATATGCTAATTCCGTATAGCACACATGAATATATCGGGATAATAGCTCAACAAATGCGATTGGAATGAGTTGCTGCATGGAAACGTGACAAACATGACTTTTCAACCCGATCAGCCTCGAACCCACAATATCCACACAATGGACAATGATCGGTGCATATCCATATGGAAATTTAACATCTTCTTTTAACCATCTCAATAATGATGCTTTGCTCGCCTAGATAACCTGAATATTGGGATAGATACCCTTCTATATCTTAACTCCAACTCAGGTCTCTAACATATTGTCTTCAAATTTTTTCTTAATTGTATGTTATGATGGTAGTTCCCAAAAAATACTATGTTTATACCAGTTATGCCATTCCTTTGGCCTTGTAATTTTCGATACCCACGATCTCCATCGCATTCTACCGATTCTTTTAAATCTCCCACTATATTTGATCTTTTGTAAAGGATTTATGTTTATGTTTGCATGCATGGTGCCTCTTCTTTTTGTACCACGTTTTTTCGAAAATGTTTTTTTATCTTTTATGAATGTATGTCCACGGGGAAGAAATCTTCTATAACAATCAAACTATCATGGTTTCTTTCCATATACTATTCGAAATGAATCTGTATCCTCCATACAATATGAATATACCAATCTCATGTGCGTGCTCCATCAGATAACATTTAAGATGCAGGGAAGTCGCTAATTGTCCACAACAAGACCACTTTCAATGTGAAATTTTGCTTTGTACTCATGTCATAAGCAAGAATTCCATTGTTCTACAAATCTCTTAATTCATGAATTAAGAGGTGCAAAAAAACATCGAAACTTTTTTTCGGATGTTCTGGTCTTAAAATCAGCAACGTCTACTTCTCTTTTCAGACACATACCGAGAGACAAATTATACGGAGATAAAATCACTGGCCACAGAGAATAATGACTCCCAGATTTTCTATATGGACTAAAACCATCGGTGCAAAAATAAAGATAAAAATTTCTCGTTTCATACACGAACTCAGGAAATATTTCAATGAAATCTTTTTGAGCCTTACCATCCGATGCATGTTGCTTTATTCCTTCGTCCGTCGAGTGTTCTATGTGCCATTTCATTGCTGCATGAATTCTTTTTGATCCATATAACGTTCTCAACCTGTTTGCTACATGCATATAGAATATCTTTTGTATGGTACATATTTTTCGTGAAGATGGTTTTTTTTTACGAAATTTGCTTGCACCATAAAATTTACATTCCAACATGTATTTATCTTTTCCTCAAAATAACATCCAACTGTTTCTACAAATATCAATTTTTTCATATGGCATTGTCAAATCTTTTAGAACATTCTTTATTTCATAATATGTCTCACGAGCTTGATTATTTTCCAGTAAATATTCACGCATGGTTTTGCAAAAGGAATCCATGCAATTTTCAACTACATTGTAATATGTTTTTATACCCATCAATCTTGATGACAAAGATAAACGATACTGACCTTCACGACAAATTTCATATATAGGTTGTTTTGTCGAATCCAATAGGTTGAAAAATCGACGTGCCTCATTGTTCAGAACTCTTCATGCGGTTCCTCAACAACACCATGAAATGCATCTGACACCATTTCATATGGATTGGTCGTCAATGTTTCATAAAAAAACTTCTTCATTTCTTTCCATTTTTTATGCTCTATGCACAATACTGTCCCTAACGCCACAATTTTCGTCGTGAAATAACAAAATTTTTTAATTCTCTACGAAACCCACCTTGTAAAGATGTTTGCAAACAATTTCTTGACTTCGATACTTCATATTTTTGCATCTTTTGCAGGGACATAACATTGTCCCTCGTTCTTGACACAAAGGTTGCATCAACGCAAAGCTCATGCACTGCTCCAATCCATGTAAGAATTCTTGCATAACTTCTTCGGTTACGGGATCTTTTCTTGTATACATCCACTCTCTCGATCTGTATATATCTCTATTTGAAGAAGACAATATTGTTTGAGAATATATTTTTTGTTGATGACTTGAGGGTAAAAAAATTGGATTAGATGTATAAATAGTGTATTTTAAAACGATCATCCATTGGAAGTACCAACGGATCACCGTTTGCAATATCAATGGATGACCGTTGAAAAACACGATGGATTATTCCAACAGAAACCTCAAAATTCTAAAATTTCCAATGGACATCCGTTGCAACAATCAATGGATGACCTTTGTCATTTCCAACGGGCTTCCGTTGCATTTTTTCTCCTTATATCATCGAACAATCAACGGATCCGTTAATAAGTTCGCAACGGATATCATTCGTTGCCCATCCGTTGACATTATCAACAGACACCAACGAATATCGTGTTGTTGATAATTTCTCCAAATCCGTTGCAAATCCGTTGCAATTTGTATCAACAGACGGATCTATTGCCTTGTCTGTTGATAATCGATTGTTTTTGTAGTGAATGCATTTTTATATGGTGATTGCTAATCGAGCTTTCTTTATATTCCTTTTAGGTTAGATCTTTCTTTCTTCTAATTTTTGTCCTTTGTACTATATTCTTTTTTTTTTCCTTTTCTCATAATTCCTTTCATCATTTCTCATTGTAAATCACATTTGTATCTTTCTTTCAAATTTCTTTCAAATATCATTCTTTCAAATTTTTCTTATATTCTTTCGAATATCGTTCTAATCTCATATTATTTTAAATATCATCCCTATCCCTCTTCAACATTTCATGATAAATTTCCATATCTATGCAGTCAATCTATTTTCGATCGGTTTTTCAATTATATTTCAATCTTTACTTTTACTTTAATTTCAAATTCATTTTTAATTTGTATTTTTGGATTGATATCTTAATTCTCACAATGATCATTTTTTTACCATATGTTTTGTATTCGGACTATGTTTCAATTGGTGATGTTATTGCCTTTATTGTTCATTGATGTATCATTGATCATTTTATATGTTTTGTATTCGGACTATGTTTCAATTGGTGATGTTATTGCCTTTATTGTTCATTGATGTATCATTTCAATTAATATTAATATTAAAATCCATCATCAAAGCAATTGAATCTCTCAGATATAAATTTCATGTAGCCTCATAAATTAGCATGAACCTTAACACAAACAAACAATAAACGGACTCATAAATCGACACAACTCTCGACACAAACAATTAATAAATTGCCACAAAATAACCTATAAACTTTTTTTCTTATCTAGAAAAAACATATTCACTACTATAAATTAAAATTAAGGATTGGATTTTCAGATAGATTAAAGACAAATTTTTCATATCCTACAAATAAAGATATAGTCGTCTAGAATTTATAGATACATTTATTAATATAGTCGTCTAGAATTTATAGATACATTTATTAATCTAAATTTTGAGACGAGCCAAAAATTCATCTTTAAACTGTAAATGGATTATAAACAAATTTCAATACGTCGCTAATTTAAAGGTAAATTTTTATTTCGTATCTAAATTTTGATACAAATGATTTTTTTCTTTAAATTTAGAAACATATTTCTAGTATACCTTTAAATTTAGAGACTAATTTATGGTATATCCCTAAATTAGGAACATATTTTTTATATGTTCATTAAATTCAGATATATATTTTTTATTCATCTATAAATTAAAGATAATTTGTTATTTGTCCCTAATTTTTTTTATTATGAAGAGATAGACATGTATAGAAATTTTTTTATTTTATTTTTATATATTTTTATCCATTTTGGGTTGGTGTAAAGTATTTTTTTTAGTGCAATAGTGATGATTTTAGTGGATACTTTTCAATGTAGGCGGCTGTAATAATTAATTATCCCTGTTTTTTTTTCCCCTTGATTTGATAGTTTCTGGCAACTTCGCATCTCATATTCAACGTTTCAAGACTTATTTGAGTACTTGTTTTCACATGAAAGACCTGGGTACTTTGAAGTATTTTCTTGGTATTGAAGTTGCTCGCAACGCATCCGGCATATACTTGTGTCAGCGAAAATATGCACTTGACATTATTTCAGAAGCGGGATTATTGGGTTCCAAACCGTCTTTCTTTCCAATAGAACAGAATCATCGTTTGGGACTTTCCACAGCACCACTTCTCTTTAATCCCGAACATTTTCGACGTCTAGTTGGCTGACTTGTTTACCTTTGTGTCACTCGTCCAGATTTGTCTTATAGTATCCACACGTTGTCACAGTTTCTCCAAAATCCCACGGATGACCATTGGGATGCTGCTTTACGTGTGGTTCGTTACTTGAAGACTACTCCAAGCCAAGGTATTCTTCTCAATGCCAATGTTGATTTGTCTCTGGTGGCTTGGTGTCTTACTCTAGCTGGTTCACCTATTTCATGGAAGACCAAGAAGCAACAAATGATATCTTGTTCATTTGTCGAAGTTGAGTATCGTCCAATGGCAATGACTATATGTGAAATCAAATGGTTAAAGTCATTACTTGTTAGTCTCGGTGTCTCACACTTTCGTCGTGTTTAGTTGTATTGTGATAGTCAATCCACTATTCACATTGCTGTGAATCCGGTTTTCCATGAGCGTACAAAGCACATTGAGGTTGACTGTCATTTCATTCGCAATGAGATTCTCGCTGGAACGCTAGTCACACGTCATGTTTCTACGAATGCTCAGTTAGCTGACATTCTGACGAAATCACTTGGAAAGAAGGAATTTGATATGTTTATTTCCAAGTTGGGCGTACAAAATCTGTACGCTCCAACTTGAGGAGGGGTAATAAGAGATATTGTTAGACTTTGTAGAAGAATAATTAGGAAATTAGTTATAATTTATCTTTATATATATTTGAAGAGTTTGAAGAGTTTGAAGAGTTTGATTAATTTTCTAATTTTGTGTATATATATATATATGGTATCCGTGACAATACATATGATTTATTTGTAAATTTTTGGTACGAAAGTTTATTTATCTCGACTATTTTTAAGTGGACAAACAAGTTTTGCCCTATATAATATATATATATATATATATATAATCGAAAACCATAGTAAATAAAATATGATAAACTCTACATAAAAGCATTTATGGGCATATATATTGTATCATATACCACAACAAGTATATCTATGTCTATCGTGTGTATTCATATATAAGTATATTTAATTAGTTTAATCATATTTATTATATACAAATATATAGAGACACATATATTGAGAAAGACGAACATTTTTCTCAAAAACAAAAACAAAACCAAGTTGACAACCGACACCGAACAAGATCAAACTCTTTCTTCTCTCCCAATCCTTCAATCATTCATATATACATATATAGACAATACACATACACACATCGGAAGAATCATAATTCACGATCCAAATATTCACAATCCACATCTAAGAGAGAGCTAGAGAGGGATCCGATTATGCAGTCTTCGGTGCAGCTCCGCCGCGCGACGGCGACCTCATCTTCCACGGCGAACGGGTTCCACCAGCAGTCGGAGACAGCCGTGAGGCGCGTGTGCCTGACGCGCGGGATGCACGTGCCGGAGCACGTGGCTCGCCACCACACACACGACGTTGGGCCAGATCAGTGCTGCTCGGCGGTGGTGCAGACGGTGCACGCGTCGCCGGAACGAGTATGGTCCGTCGTGCGGCGTTTCGACAACCCTCAGGCTTACAAGAGCTTCGTCCGCCGGTGCCACGTCATCTCAGGAGGCGACGGTCTCACCGTCGGCGACCTTCGCGAGGTTCACGTCATCTCCGGCCTCCCCGCGGGCTCCAGCACCGAGCGGCTCGAGATCTTCGACGACGATCAACACGTTATCAGCTTCAGCGTCGTCGGCGGGGACCACCGCCTGAAGAACTACAGGTCCGTCACGACCCTCCACGCAGCGGACGAGGGCGGATACAGCGTGGTGGTGGAGTCGTACGTAGTGGATGTGCCGCCGGGGAATACGCCGGAGGAGACGTTGAGCTTCGTCGACACCATCGTACGGTGCAACTTGCAGTCTCTCGCGAGAACGGCGATGAACCGACAATGATGATGAATCTATATGTATCTATGCAATGATATGTATAGATTTATACTGATGTACGTATCTGAATTATTATCTTTTTTCTCTGTTTTTTGTGTGTATTTATGTTCGTGTTAAGGAACAAATTTCGATTAGTTCGAGATTTTTTTAACAATAAGAAACATTTGTCGAATTAGAGTTTTGGTTTGGAACATAATGGAAAATGTTCCCGAGGATAGGAGATCGAAATGGAGAACGATTTTTTAGATGAAGTTGTATAAAGCCGTGTTATTTTTACTGGTTAATTTTTTTTTTTTTTTTACACCCCTATATATAACCCTAATTACCATCTTACGAAAGTGTTGCTTTTTGCATTGATTAAGTTTGATACCATTAGGAAATTAAAGGGCACTAGTGCATAAATTTTTATCCTTTGAATTAGGAGTTACCACTAATATATTGAAGAAAAATTTATAGGATTTTCTTTCCGTCCAATATATATATATATATAATATTGATTTTTTTTACTCTAATTTATATAAAAGTAATTTGAACAAAAAAATACGGTTTTGTAATTAACTACATTACCATATGTCAAACTCTGTACGATATATAACTCGAATCTCAAATACATATCAATAGTTATTACAATTGTTATTGTTTAAACGAATAGTCGCAGAATAGTCGCATAATTGAGACGAAAAATATAATTCAAATGATAAGAGATAAAACTGAATTGCGAATTTTATGAATTGTTGAGTAAGGAAGAGAGAGAAATTTGAAAATTATATTAGCATTTCAAATAATTTTTGGGGTAATCAAGGATATAAATAGGTTTGTCACAAGTAAGTTTGATTGGGGCGGGTCGGAATTCCGTGCGCTTAGAATGAGTTCGAGTTTGGATTGTTTTAGGCTCCACTTGTGACGAGCCTAAGAGCCGAATGTTACCTTGGTCCGAACAAAAAAGGGATCGCCCGATGAGCTATGGTCAGCAGCAAACATGACTCTATTCTTTTCTCAAAAAATACTTATTACAAATCATAAATGTTTAGCGATGACACATCTAGAAATGCCTTGTTTGATATCAGTCACCCGTCTCTTTCGACTCGGCTCGTCATTTTCATGGTCATCCCCTTTCCATCTCTTGAACCGTCCATCAAGACCGGCTCAAGCATACCATCCCTACCACGATAAGGTGGACAAACTTTTGTTTTTGTAATATATGTGTACAACCAAAGTTTGAATAATTTTTGGGTTACTCTAGGTTTGTTGAGTAATTCATAACATTTTATGTTTTTCTCGTCTAATTGAATCATCATCGCACGTAATATTTATTCGGCAATCTGCGATAGATTGAATTCGACGAAAGTCTTTGATTTTTTATTTTAGAACCCTCAAAGGTGGAGAATAATGTTAGTGGATCTTTTTAGTCTATAACCCTTAAGGTGGAGAATAATGTTATAAACACTAACTGACAGTGCAAATATTTTAGTACATTGTTTTTTTGGACATTTGGTTTTCTCGTGGCAAAATTGTGTGCAATTTATGATTATGTGGATTACTGGATTTATCATGTAATTAGAAAAAGAATCTACGAGATGCACATGATATTAACAATTTGTAAGTATATAATAGAAATTAACATGTTATTGATGAATTGGTTTATTATACATACTAAAATATTGTTATATGGTGTGATTGTTTGATGCACTGTTCCATGAGAAGAACAAAATTCTGCAAAGTCATTAGATAGATATTCTCCTCTTCTATCCGACCTTAAAATTTTTATTCTTTTCTCAAGTTGATTTTCAACTTCTGCTTTGTATATCTTGAACATACTTAAAGCTTCATCTTTTGTATGTAACAAGTATACACAACAAAATTTACTACAATCATCAATGAATGTTATGTAATAGTTTTTCCCTTCTCTACTCGGAGTTGCTTGGAAATCGCACAATTCTGTATGAATCAAACCAAGAACTTCATTCGTCTTTTCAACAGATCTATGCGGATGACTTGT
>CM071871.1:37221308-37241462 GCA_036759665.1 Gynandropsis gynandra | reverse complement strand
TTTTATAAGTAGGCAATCTTCCTTTCCATGATTCGTAAGGTGATTGATTACTTGACTTATGAGGAATTCTATTCAATACATCATTTGCAGTAAGAACCGCCTCACCCCATAAACTAATTGGTGCTCCCGAACTAATTATCATTGAACTTATCATGTTCTTCAACGTTATATTCTTTCGTTCGACAACTCCATTTTGTTGTGGAGTATATGGTGCGGTCGTTTGATGCACTATTCCATGAGAAGAACAAAATTCTGCAAAGTCGTTAGATAGATATTCTCCTCCTCTATCCGACCTTAAAATTTTTATTCTTTTCCCAAGTTGATTTTCAACTTCTGGTTTGTATATCTTGAACATACTTAAAGCTTCATCTTTTGTATGTAACAAGTATACATAACAAAATTTACTACAATAATCAATGAATGTTATATAATAGTTTTTCCCTTCTCTACTTGGAGTTGCTTGGAAATCGCACAAGTCCGTATGAATCAAACCAAGAACTTCATTCGTCTTTTCAATAGATCTATGCGGATGACTTGTATACTTTGATTCTATACAAACCCCACATTTTGTTTTTATGTTCAATGAACACTTAGGCAAGAGACCTAAATTTACCATTCTTTGTAAAGAACGGAAATTTAAGTGTCCCGTTCTATAATGCCATAAAGAAGATGACTCATCCATGTACATAGAATTAGTAGCTTTATTAATAATATCATCGGTTACATACGGAACAACATTGAGTTTAAAGAGTCCCTCGGCGAGGTAACCCTTACCCACAAACATTCCTCTCTTAGAGAGTACAAACTTGTCAGACTCGAACACAAGTTTAAAGCCCTTGTTACTAAGGATAGGACCAGAAACTAAGTTCTTCCTAATTGAAGGAACATGAAACACATTCGACAACATAAGTTCTTTTCCCGAAGTTAACTTCAGGAGGACTTTTCCTTTGCCTTCAATCTTTGCGGTTGCTTCATTTCCCATGTACAGATTTTTTCCTTCTTCAATTGGTTGGTATGTAGAGAACATCTCTTTCACCGAGCACACATGCTTGGTAGCCCCGATATCAACCCACCAATCTGTGTTGTTGGAAACCAAGTTTGCCTCAATGACTGCGACAAACTGATTCTCAACAACATTGGCTTGGTTGTTGTGAAGTTTTCCCGGATTGGCATGCCTTTTCTTTTGGTAGCAGTCTTTTGCCTTGTGCCCTCCTCTTCCACACACCCAACAGTTTAAGGTTGCCCTTATTCTTGCAATCTTCTTGAACTCCATCTTCTTAGGAGCAAGAGCAGTAGCATTCGCATCAGGAACTTTTCCCTTCTTTTTCTTCTTCGACTTGGCTTTGACCATGTTAGCATTTGCTTCCATGGATATCATCTGAGCCTTGTCACCGATCCAAATGTTCTTTTCAATACGGAGTTTCAGGACCAACTCCTCGAGACTCATGTCCCGGTTATGTGAGTCAGATATTTCTTAAAGTCTGCCTATGAAGGAGGTAACTTGTCAATGAAGGCACTTACAATAAATGCCGCTGGCAAAGACATACCTTCCTCATCCAACTCGTGGATTATGACTTGAAGTTCCTCAACTTGCTTGACAACCGATTTGCCATCGATCATCTTGAAGTTCAGAAACTTTCAAGTCACAAAATGCTTTGAAGAGGCCACTTCAGTTTTGTACTGCTTATCCAATGACATCCACAACTCTCGTGCAGAATCGCACTTAGCGTAGAGGTCATATAGAGAGTCATCTAGGGCATTGAGAATGTAGTTTTTACAATTAAACTCATTATCAACCCATGGCTCTCTTTCAGCCTTCTTTTAAGTGCTAAGAGTCTCTCCTTCGGCCGGGGCCTTAGGAGGCTCTGCAATCAGAACATAGGCAACACGAAGAGTTGACAGATAGAACAACATCTTATTTTGCCAAAGTCGAAAGTCCTTACCTTTGAACTTTTCAGGCTTCTCCCATGGTTGCTTTTCGCACCCGTCACTGATTGGTCCATATCGAATAAATTTTTGTCTTAGATTGTTAGAACCAATCAGTCTTAATTCGAGATAAAACGATTCAATATCAAAACTTCTAATATTCATAAAATTGAATGTAATATTGTTCTTAAGAAAAAAATGATTATAACCATCGATCAAAGTTGGGAATGAATTTCCATCATTTTGGAACGAATACGTGAGAATATATATAGAAAAATGCATCCACCTAGTGGACCATTGTGATACATTATGGTATTCATCAATGTTTCAATAAGATGGTCACACATTTGTTTATGAAGAAAGGAATGGAGAAGATCGGATTGCTTTCTCTGATGAACAAAAACTCCTATATATTGAGTTTTTCCGGACAACAGTTACAAAGAGGAGCCAAAATCGGTTGTAGTTGAAGGGTTGTGACTGTTGTAGTTGAAGGGTTGTGACCAATTTTCTGAATACGAAATTTAATTCAGAATAGAAAAAAAATCGTATTAAGGCCACTTTTCTCTCTTTGCCCATTTAATAAGCTTCCATAAATAACTCTGTATATAGAGTTATTTTTCTTCTCATTTTTCCAATGTGGGACTTTTACATGTCCCATGTCCTACAAATATTTTTTTCACGACATTTCGTTTATTGGTTATAGATTTGAATAAATAAATGATAAGAATATTATAAGATAAAATTTATCTAATTTAATAATAAGATTAAGTGAAAATATACTTTTAAATAATCCCTTAATAATACATGATAATTATAAAAATGAGATGATAATATATTGCATTGAACAATGAATATGAATATTTGTTTTAATTATATAACTCATTAGCATCTTTAATTAGCATAAATTTATAATTCAACCGCCTTATGCCATTCTCCATGTTTCCGGCTTTCAACTCATATGAGAGGTTATAAGCTTGATGTTGTTCATTTCTTCCCACTCTAAGCTCCTCTTAACAATCAAATCATTCACCATATAAAACCATGATTCATAGTGTCCCATACAAAAAAGCTTGAATTGAGAATAATTTTAAGCGAGTAACTATTATTACACTACTCTCAAGCATGTTGATTCTATATTCAATCGATCCTTTCATATCTACTTCTTTAAGAGCCAAACAAACATCCTTACATTCATTTGTGTTCGGATTTATACCACTTCCTATCATTTTGGAGAATAAGCGAATGAGAATTTCTCGCAAGACACGATCTATATAAGCCATGATGTTATTCCATGATATAATATCCTTTGACGTGATACACATGATAATAGTTATCGATTTACCATAGATGAATTATAATACCAACCAAGTAACATATAGAAATAATTGTACTGCGGTCTCAGTCCATTTTTAGTTAATATACACCAACCAAGACAAATCCTTAAAATAAGACAAATAAAGCAAATGAACATAACTTCCAACAATTACAAGAGACCAAGTAAAACATCCATCTTGTAAACACTTCACATGATAACAAACCACACATATGAAAACTATTTCAAACTCGTAAATCATATCTCATGACATAGATCAAACGTATCTATCAAATTCACTTTTATGGATAAAATTTATTGGCACATGGTTTACATAGAAGGAAAGAATAATCTCTTGTGGATATCACCAATTGAGTAGAGAAATTAAATCAAGTTAATATATTAGCACTAGACTGCTTATTTCTAGCTATTACATGAACCATGTCTATTACTGGTTGGGACATAACCGGTTTCTATGCCAAATCACAGTAAACCAAAAACACCTTGCTTTCTTTATTCTCTCGGAAAAATATGTAGCGAGTTTGGACGGATAAAATATTAAGGGGTAAACTTAAAAAAAACCTTCACAAATAACTTTTAATAAAAAAAAACCTACACTTTTAACTCATAAAAAAAATCCTAAACTATACTTTTTAAATAAAAAGAACATTTAACAGATATATAATTAGAAAAAAACAAACAGACGTTAATATAGATTAAAAGAACAAAACAAAGACAATCAACCTGGTGTACCTTCTAACCCTAATTCTTATGAGAGCAATGAGGTAAATCTCTAACCCAATTCTTATTTTATCATAAATCTTTGTTTTTCCCTTCTAGTTTTTTTATTCCCATCTTATTTTATCATAAATCTCTGTTTTTGCCTTGTTATTTTATGATAAACAAACGTCTTTTTATATAAATCTTTTTGTCCTTCCCCATTCTGATTCCCTTCATCCCTGGTTCCCGCTGTCGACCTAAGCATCGACGATGAACAAAATTATCAGTGAAACACGAGAGATAGAATCAGAGCTGACCAGTGGGCGAAGAACTCGACAACAACATATCTGGCAGGGGTGTCATGGAGAACCGATTTGAAGTTGGTAATATTCTATTCGACGGTGTTGTCCTTCTGATCGACGGTGATATCACGGAAAATAGACCGTGATCCCGGCGAAAAGGATGTCGAAACTTGGAGGGTCAGCACAGGCGTCGACCTGAGCATTGACGATGAACAAAATTATCAGTGAAACACGAGAGATAGAATCGGAGCTGACTAGTGGGCGAAGAACTCGACAACAACATATCTGGCAGGGGTGTCATGGAGAATCGAATCGAAGTTGGTAATATTCTATTCGACGGTGTTGTCCTTCTGATCGGAGGCCATATCACGGAAAATAGACCGTGATCCCGGCGAAAAGGACGCCGAAACTTGGAGGGTCAACAGAGGCGCGAAGAGAAAGAGGTGTATCAAAGACATCACGAAATTTTGTGATCGAACGTGGAGGTGTATCAAAGACAACACAAAATTTAGTGATCGAATGTGGAGATTGAATATGTGGAAAGATACTGATAGTGATGGATTGATTTTGATTTTGATGATTGATTTTGATTTTTTTTATTAAGTGATGGATTAAATAATGAAAAGTTTGTTCTATATTGCAGGACAGTAGAGTTTGATGATGACAATGACGATGAGATATATATTGAGCAGATTTTCGATAACAATAATAATAGTTTTGTAGTGGTTTGTGAAAGTGAAACTAGTAATGTTTTGGTTCTAATTCAGGGTGATAGAGATCGTAAATATCGATAAGGTGCTAGTGGTTTAGAGAATAGTGAAGATAGAGATTCTGAGGATGACATAGATCGTGACTATATTGATTACTCAAGTGATGACTCCAATGATGGAAAAAGCAAGCCTTTTCAATTTCTGAGCAAAGATACTTTTAAAAAGTTGTGGATGATTATGCTATAGTTGAGAAATGCAACTTACGGTATAGTAAGTCAGAAAGTGATAAAGTTGAAGCAAAATGTGATATGAAAGGATGTAAATGGAGGATTTACGCTTCTCTCAACAAGGAGACTGGAAAATATGTTGTCAAAACATTGAAACATTCATACGTGTTCTTGGAACTGCAAAATTAGGTTGTTGACTGCAAGAAAAATTGCTCATCTGATCCTCGAAGACCTTAGAGCTGATCCAGATTTTAAAGCTTGTCATATTAAGAAGAAGCTGTTATCAAAGCACAAAGTCATGGTCCGAATATCTAAGTGTCAGAAAGCACGTGAGATAGGGCTAAAGATTATAGAACAAGAACATGCTGAACAATTCGCACGGATGTACGATTACACGATTGAGCTTCGTCAATCAAATCCTGGGTCAACTGTTATTTTAGGGACTCAAGGTAATATATTTCAGAAGTTCTACATTTGTTTTAGTGCTTTGAAAGATGGATGGAAAGCGGCTTGTAGGCCTATCTTGCATCTTGATGGCACATTTCTCAGAGGATGTATAAAAGGTGAATTATTAACGGCTGTTGGGAGAGGTGCGAATGATCAGATGTATCCTGTAGCTTGGGCAATTGTTGATGTTGAGAATAGAGTGAATTGGGAGTGGTTCTTGACACTTTTGGTGGATGATCTGAACTTAGGAGTCGGACAGGGCTTTATTTGGTTTCGGATCAACAGAAAGGACTCATTCAATCCATAAAAAATGTTGTACCATATGTCGAGCACAGAATGTGTGCTAACCACATTTATGATAACTGGAAGAAAAAACACAAGGGCTCAGAGCATAAACTACTATTTTGGATGGCAGCGAATGCATACAATCAAGTTTTTTTAATAGATGTCTTGAAGATTTAAAGATTTTATCTCCAGCTGCGCATGAAGATCTGATGCATTATTCGAGTTGTTACTGGTCCAGGTAAATTTATGTTCTTTAATTGTTATATTTTTTGTATAACTTCTTTATGTTGCTTTAATTTTTCATTATTTGTGCAGATATTCTTTCACAGAATTCGCAAAGTGTGCAGCCACAGAAAACAATATGGGAGAGGCCTTCAACTCTTCAATTACAGATGCACGTGAAAAGCCTATTGTGGAAATGTTGGAAACCATTAGGAGACAAGTTATCACTAGTAACTTAACTAAGATGGAAGTGAGCCAAAGTTGGCTTGAAAGAATAACATCAAAAGCCAAGGGTTTGGTCAACAAGCAAAAACAAAGAGCTACAAAGTGCATGTCTTGTGGTGTTGAAGGAGGGCGTTATGAAGTTAGTCATAAACAAAACAACTTTCGAGTTAACATTAGAGGAGATGTATCATGCAGTTGTCGGGAATATGAGATTAGTAGATGTTATTAGAGCTTGGTACAACCGATTAATGGTATGAATTTTTGGTCATGCACAAAAATACGAGTGGAAGCACATATAAATAGAAGAATGCTTGGGAGACCTAAAAAGATCAAAAGAAAACGTGATCCATATGAAAATGCAGAAGGCTCCTTATTACATCATGGGAGAGTAATGGTAAGATATATATGCTCTAGTAACTCCAGACTTAAAGTTTGTATTTAACATATCAGAATTTTCATTTTTGCAGAGATGCAGTCGTTGTCAACAACGTGGACATAACAAAAGGACTTGTCAGATTACTAATGCTAGTTTACTTCAACAACATGAAAAGAGGCCGGTGGGACATTCACACGGAAATCAACATCAACAGACAATTTTACTAAGCTTGCCACTTCAGTCTTATGAGAGTGAGAATGAAACGATAGTTCCAAACATAGTATTGGTAATATGAACTATACTCTTATTTTTTGTAGATCAAAGGATCTATGGTTACTTGTGTGAAACTAATGCAGGAACGATATGGTGTTGCCCATAGTGAGGCTAATAGAGATGATTTGGGTCGACACATGATTGGCATGAGCAACAATACTATTCTCCCATCAAATTTGGCCAATGAGTTTCAATGCAGCAAATTGAAAGTCACACGGAGTTGGGGAAAATAGAGCTTGGAGCTATGATATTAGACATTTTAATTTTTTATTTTTTTTTATAATTTGTTTGAACATATTGGAGTGCACATTTTCATTCAGTTAAAGACGCAGTTACCCTTTTTGGCGAAAATGTTCATTCGGCTTAAAAACCCTTCATCAGAAAGTGATCCTGCATCTTCTTCTTCTATGTAATCATGCTTGAATTATAACCAGAATGTAAAAGATTTGAGTGAAATGGAAATGAGATGTTGATAAGATGAACACGAGAAAAAAATTTCTTAATAATTCTCTTTTACTTCATTATCCTACAAATCATTACAGATTTGCCTATTGGCATCAAAAACTACGGTAAACAACAGCATCTACAAACCAACCAAGTAGGCCTACAATATACTAGCCAAAGAAAAATGGGAGATGGCAGAAACTAAATTCCTCCATTTATCCTTCAAATCAACCTAGCAAAGTCTAAGTAGTTCTATGTATTTACAGACGCAGATTGAGGACGAACTAGTGCATGAATCAAAGAATTGCAACTTCACCAAAACTTTAACCATTCTGTTGCATAATCTGTTGGACTTCAGGTCTTGTTGATGGTGTAGGATCAACGCAATGTAAGGCGAGTTTCAATGTGTTAAGGAGTTCATCGCCTGTTAACGCGTTTGCATCCCTCATGAGTTCCAAATCGAAAACCTCATTAGTCCACTCTTCCTTAACTATGGAAGCAACCCATTGTGGCAATTCAGGAGAAAAGCATAACATGACTATCCAAAGAGCCAGACTTCTGGAAAGCCTCGTGAAAATAATCACTCACCGGTTCCTTATTGTGACCTCTCATATTGGCCATAAATTGAACCCAAGTAATCCAATCAGCTCGTGAAAATAATCACTCACCGGCTATTTATCATCGTCGCCATGGATTTCGATTTCTTCTCGATTTCTTCGGATCGGAGCTTGAGGGATCGACGACCGGATTTTCGATTTCTTCCGGTCGGAGCTTGAGGGATCGGCGGTCAGAGCTTGAGGGCTTCGGCGACAGCCTCAAACCTGGGTCGGCAGCCTCAAACCTAGGTTTCTCTCATCTGAGGTAATAAACAACAAAACAAAACAAACGTTCGTTTTCTTATACCTGTTAAATGTTTTTTTATTTAAAAAATATAATTTAGGGTTTTTTTATGAGTTAAAAGTGTAGGGTGTTTTTTGATTAAAAGTTATATGTGAAGGTGTTTTTAAGTTTAGCCCAAATATTAATCTCATCTGATTTTTATAAAAAAAATATTGTATCCCTTAATACATCATATTTATTTATAAAAAATTAAACAACCTATAGTATTTTTTTATATTTTTTAGAGAAAAAAGTCCACTAAACCTATCAAAGAAAGAAACTATAAATACAAATATACAACCGAAAATCTCCACGTTTGGGTTGTAAAAGACCTATATATACATCTATACACCAACCTATATAGACCCGACATATCATCATCATCATCATCATCATCTCTAACTCGTTTTTTTTTCCACATATTGGTCTGTGAATCTGACATGAAACACTTAGCCACCGCTTGGTATAGCTACTCCTCGTTAAATGGATTTTAGACGTAACCATCCATGTCGCTTTTCAAACACTCCTCGTAGGTTGCATGGATCACATCTGCAGTCATGGCTAATATTGGTGTTTGTATCTCCAATTGCTCTCCTCTTTCGGTTGCTCTTCCATTACCTTGATCTGTCTCATTGCTTCGAATCTAATCAAACATATAAACAAGATCAATGACACAATCTCAAAACAGATTGAATAACAGTTATCAGTTTGATCAATATCGATCCATCCTATCCTTTGTATAACCATGAAGCATGGGTCGGATTTGTGTGGAATCTGAAGTAGAGCCAATGCAACTTTACTGCTTTCTACACATTCCGCTTTCACTGCGAATTTATTGAGTGCCCCATCAGCAACTCTTCGGTTCACTCTATTATCGTTCATCACCAAGATCTTCTTACCTGTCATTTGGCAATTTTTTCTCAAGCTTCTGCCTCATCTTTATCAGTTCAAGAATCTACAACAGACATGTTGCTATCATACTTGTCCTCAACGATTTCATTATCACTGTCTACAAATCCACCAGCTTTCGCTTTCTCAAATTTTGACTTATTGATATTCATGGCGAGAAATGAAAGCTTTGACCACCTCTATGAGACTTTGTTTATCTTAAATTTGACAAACATTCGTTTGAATTCCAAAAATACTTCTCCAATAAAATCTGGTCGCATTATTACACTATAAAGCACAATCTAATTTATTTCCACGAGAATTTGAGTATTGTACGAACTGAATCTATGAAAACAAAAACTTACCCCAAATTTAACGAACCATTTCTTCCACAATTTGTTGCATTTACGATTTTGACATTGGTTATGACATAAATGTCAATTCCAAGCTTTTTCATATGATATTTAGTAACAACAGCTCTAACAGGTTTTATATCAACTACTACAACTCGCATTCTTCTAAAGTCACATCGCAAAAAACACGTTTTGTTACACTTCTTAAATACAACTGTTAACCAAAATGTGCCTCTCATTTGTGGTCTGCTTATAAAACTCATCTGACCACACATAAGTTCAATAAGACACTTACTGATACTCAGGCCAATACCTATACCACCGTATGGTTTTGAAGTTGAATTATCTGCTTGTAGGAACGATATGAAAACTCGATCTTGAGCTGATAACGAAATACCAATACCCATGTCTTCGGTATACACCATTAAGGTTACATTATCTTATATGTTGTTCATAATATTTGCAGTGTTGAGCTTAAATTCTTTATTGGAAACTAAGTATTTGAAGAAATCCCAACTGTTCCTATCGTATGCCGCTTCATAACTTGGAGCGAAGCTAGCTGATAAGTATTTGGAAATCCCAACTGTTCCTATCGTATGCCGCTTCATAACTTGGAGCGAAGCTAGCTGAATTCTTCACAATATCATTTGGAATCTGATCAGCCAATAGACAACTTGGTTACCATTTTGCATTGGAGGATCCAGTAGCCTTAGAAGCAAGAGTTGAGGATCTAGAGATCGTGAGGTGCATTTTAATTATCATAACTTCCCCAGTAGCATGTTCTTTCCTGCAAAACCTTTGAATCAGCGTCCTCTAAAATTCAACAAAAGGTTAACATCTCTTTCGAGCATTTCGATCTGTAAGGGTATGGTAACAATGGGAGAGAGAATGGTATGTATCGTGGGAAGATATTATTGAAAAAAAAATATATAATTAAGAGTGAAAGAGCCGCTGATAATCATAGAATAATGGAAGATATGCAGACGTGATGATCGCTAACAATACAAGTGACCACTGGAGAAAGCAAACCCATGTGTTTCGATTTTTTTAGAATCACCAAAGGTCTTCTTCTTGTTCATGATTCAATCGTCGAGGATGGTGATCACAATAATGATAGGGGTTCCTTAGAGGAGGTTTAAGGTATTAGAGAAAATGTCAATTGAAATTCAAGAAACATAAACGGCTAAACCACGATTTGGGAATTGAAGAAACATAAACGGCTGAAGCACGATAGAAAGCACAATGGGTTTTAGGTTGGTGACATGGATAATGTATGATGTGGAAGATTGAAGGGTTAAAATGGTTGATAATCCATAAATTTTACAAGTTTAATATATAGATTTGAGTAAAAAAAAAGGTTTGTTTTATGATGATAGTCAAATAATTTCACTCCAAAAAATATTGGATTTTCGGATTACAACATTCGTTCCTATTCAATTCGAAAAATTGTTTTCTAACATATTCTGGACAAATTTATATCTATTTGCAATTAATTATCGGACATTAATATATCTTTGGAATTAGAGATGAAAAAATTCTAAACTCANACTCAAATTTCATTTTCTTTTTTTTTCAAATGAAATATTTCGTCTCTAAATAATCTAATCCAAAATTTATAGATAGATAAAAAATCCATTTCGAAATTAAAGACAAACAAAATATCCTTTTAAAATTAGGGATGAAATCTATATCTAATTCGTCTGAAATTTGGGATGAATAAAATTCGTCTAACATTTTGGAACAAAATCCAATTTATTCAAAATTTAAGGACATATTAAAAATCCGGCTAAACTTTCGTCCCTAAAATAATTTCCTTCGTGTTTGTTACTTCAAACTAGACAAAACTAGGTTAGAAAGCAATGATGGTTTGATATCACTAGCTTGCCTCGGTTTGTGAAGTGAAGATAAGGAAAAATGTGTTTCAGGAGCTTTTGTTTGAGCCACCAGAGAACAATCACCAAAAAAAAATATAGGATTTTCGGACTGTAAAATTTGTTTTTAATTTATCTGAAAATTTGTTTTTAGATGTATTTCAGACAAATATTATATCTATATGTCATCGATTTTCAATACCGTCATATAGAATTTCGGACTGTAAAATTTGTTTTTAATTTATCTGAAAATTTGTTTTTAGATGTATTTCAGACAAATATTATATCTATATGTCATCGATTTTCAATACCGTCAAGAATTGCAGACGAAAAAATCTGACGTAATTTCCGTTTTTAATTCGTCCAAAATTCTCTTTATCCAGTAAAAATATAATTTCATATAAAAAAATTAAAGAAAAACTTCTATTCTCTTCCTTCTTCTTTTTTTTCTTCAAATTTTCGTTTTTCTTTTCTCAAAAAATTTAAATTATGAACAAATAAAAATAAAAAATTTGTACCTAAAATTAATTATAAATAAAAATAAATAATTTAATTTTTTTTACAAATATCAATATATATTATAACTTAGACTAGAGTAAATTCGTTTAAGCTAATCTGTAAATCCGAATTTTAAAGATCGAATTTTTCTATTCGCAGATTATATAAATTATTTACACAATAAAAATTCGGTCAAACAACCTCGACACTTCTTGGCGGATGGTTCGCATACCGATGGCGTGACTTAGTTGTCATTTGGATATATATATATATATATATATTCATTCCACATCATTTTTATTTGAAGTATAAAAAGATATCAAATATTTGAATTTATTTCATTTTGTTTTAAAATTTTTCCAAATAGAAAAAAATGTTAAATTACACACATATATATATATATTTAAAAAGTATGTAATAAAAATATTATTTTTTAAATTTTAACTAAAAATGATTTTTAACACATAAATAAAATTATATGAACATCAATTATTCAATATGACACAAAAAAATTAGTATTTTGCTAATAATAAATTTTAAACATTTAAAGTAAAATAATGCAATTTCAGTAACGTATGGTTTTATAGTAAAATAATTCAGTTAAAAGGTCTTTCAGGACTTGTTCCGAAACTTTTTAGTTGGAAAGAAAAGAAATAATATATTTTTGTGACACAAAGTGTTAAAAAATAATAAACAAGTTCGTAAAAGGTAAAAGACTTTTGGCATTTCTTACTCATCATATCTACGAATTTGGACATTGTAAGAACAAAATATGAAGAAGAAATGTCTGTTTTAATGTAAAAAAATGTTCCTAAAAATACCATAATAATTTACAATTACAGAGAAAATGAATTGAGTTAATGAAAAAGAATCAAGGATAAAAGAGCTTTGCAAAGAGGAGCTCATTCCAAGTATCTTGAAGACCAGGCAAACACCAATGTATACAATCTGAATAGCTTACAGGGTTAGCTATCTGCTCTTTCGTTAGAGGGCTCCATTGCTTCTTATATATCGACGTATGGGCATCTTTCCGATACCCTGAAAGCTGCGTAATGTTGAGTACTGTGATCGGAAATTGCTTCCTTTCGCTTAAAACTTCTTTGATCACTCTCATCACACTTTTGCTACAATCTGATGGCCAATGTTCCTGATGATCTTCTATTGGCCTTGTTTCGTTGTAGCAGTTCTTCCCTTTTTCGCCTCCCCAGTCCTCGCTCCTGATTAAACAAAAGTAAAGAGAAAACGGGTTTTTAGTACTTTCTTCAATACCCAACTCTCCCACATCAAGTTTTTATCTTTCTTTCCACAATGATCTACAAGGTCCATGGAAAAACAGTCCCTTTTACATGGATCATATGAATCTTAAACAAGAGCTGTTTGAATTTTAGTAGGAACAAGTCACTAGCTGTTCTACTTCTAGTTTAACGTGAAGTTTTCGTTTAAATCTAACTATCCTAAAACCTTAAATCAAGATGAATGTGAAGGTGTGAAGCCTGATAGTCAAGATGAATGGAAGTTCTTTATTACCAAAAATCATGTAGTAATCCTTATAAATCTGATTCTCATAACAAGTGAATACCAATTCGGACTTTAAGCCTTAAATCATGTATCATGTGGCCGTAGAAACATCTACATAACCAGATTGCTTGTCCTGAAGATTTCTCAATGAAACAAGAACTACTTGGTTGATTGTGTTGTCAGTGATGAATCGATGAGATAAAAAGAAAAGGTTACCGACTTGTAATGAGTAGGGGACATGGTAGTGAAGAATCAAGAACTACTTGGTTGATTGTGTTGTCAGTGATGAATGGATGAGATAAAAAGAAAAGGTTACCGACTTGTAATGAGTAGGGGACATGGTAGTGAAGAACACCCTTGTCTTCGATGGATCCATATTCCTCTTCACCCATTTAACTATACTCTTCATCGCCATCCGATATGCATCCTCAGTCTCCATCTCTCGTATTCTCTTGTTCTCGTCCTGGAATGAACCTGATTCCCTTGAAATATCACATTGAGAACACTCAAATCACAGATTTTGGCATGAGTGAAAATCAGAATATAAAGTTATGTGTAATGTACGTACAAGATCTTCATCTTGAATCCAGTCATCCACCAGAGATACGTGTTGAACACGATGATATCAGCCCCTCTCCAATGTCTACCATGCTTGTTGATCGAACCCTTTCTCACAATCCTGTCTGAGATTCTATGCACCGTCGCATTGTCTGCATTCGATTCAAGAAGAAATGGCGCCCAGTAGAAATCGATTGAGGCATTGTACTCCTACATATGAACATCATCAAAATTTATCACACAGATCCTAATCTACAATCACTACAAGCTTTTTCTTATCATTGCCACACCGATCTGTACTTGGATAATGTACCTTGATAGAGAAAACAGTGAGGGAGCCATAGGTTTTCATGGATTTGGCATGCTCCGGAATGTTTGAATGAAGAAGACAGATCAGAGAAACATACATTCCCCGGTTCAACGAATCTCCGACGAACATCATCCTCTTTCCTCTCAAGCTCTCCAGCATCATTGTCGCATTGAACCTACACTCTCAACAAACACAAAACCATTTATACACATTGAGATCATACCACGCGCAATGCATGACGAATCAAGACCGACCTAGTTCAACAATCATAAAATCTGGGTTTAGCCCTGTTCATATACCAAAACCCAAAAACCAGATCGATCGAGAGCGAGAAACTAACGAGGGAAGTGAGCAAGAATCAGGCTGCCATCTCCACAACTGGTAGTCGCTGTCGGGGCGACCATGTGTTCGGCACGTGAGTTGCGGCTGTATGTACGGACAGTCCGACTCTCGGTAAAGCGGTCGAGTCAACTCGTCCCTGACCCATCTACCTTTGAACACCTCACATCCTTCCACCGTCTTCCCAACCGCAAAGGGAAGCTCCGGATACTGAGATGGAGGGGACGGCGGAGGCGTTGGCTCTTCTTCCCTACTATGCGTTATGGGTTCAGCGAGGATCGGATTTATGAGGGGATTACGGGACAAGGAGATGAAATCGTGTCCGTAGAAAATGGTGGCGAGAAGGATGAAGGCGAGTACGGTGAAGAGGAAGTGAGAGAGACGGCGTTTTCTAGAGAGAGAGGAAGAAGATGATGAAGAAGGCAATGGAGACTTCATCCTTCTTTCTAACGTCTCTTCTTCTGTGTTATTTTTTTCGTGTTGGGAACTAAATAAATGGACATGTGAAAGCCTTAAAGATGTTCATGATTTGGTACGGTTATACCAAATCATGATTATTTTATTTCTGTAATTTTTTTATAAATTTTTTGGGTTAACGAATCGTTATTAAGTACAGATTTTAATTAGTAGAATCGTGACAAATACTTTAGTTTTAACGAAATTTATTATAGATCTCAAATGACATTTTTCTATCATTATTCATCATTATTGCTAAATTTTAATAGATTTTTGACGAATTGTAAATTTTCTTAAAACGTAATATATACACATTCATAAACATATTATAACTTATAATCTCATCTCTATCGCCCATATATATATATATATATATTCACTAGATTATATTCGAAAATTTTTATATTAAATAAAAATCATTGAATTTAAAACAAAATTTTCAATTAAATATTTTATATACTATCTTTATTTTAAAATATATAAATATATTAAGTTTTTTTTATTAAATTTTATTTTTCAAAACTAAATAATTATCAAAACACCTAAAAACAGAACTCTAAAAGTAGCGGTGGTAGTTGTAACACCTTGGATCCTAGAGTGGACCACGTCCGGTGGGACGATCGTTGTGATGGGCATACCTTGCGTCACAACGAGTAATCACGTACGCAGGGGCGTATGACAAGGTGACCGGTGGGCGTTTTTTTATTTTTATGTTATATTTTATATTAAAAGATGAATTATTCGAATAATCTTAAGACCGGATAATCCAAATTAGAAATAATATTCGAAGAATTCCAAATTCAAAATAATCCGAAGACCACAATTTTTTAAATATAATTCGAGTTATTTCGAGTCCAATTTTTCTTCCATATGAATTTTTTAGGTGTATTTAATTAGTGTATTTAAGATATATAATGATTTATGTATTTTATATTCGAATTTATTATTAATATTCGTAAATTTTAATGTTATAAAAATTCAAATATTTATATGTGAATCTAATTTTTTTAAAGGAAACAAAAAAATATTGCATAATAAACTCATAATATCAAATATAATTCTATAAATTAAATTCAAAATTACATAAAAACACAAAAAATATATAATATAAATAAAACAAAATACCAAATATTCATAAGATAATTCTTTAAAAGAAATGATAATGGCGGTTACCATTCCTTTAGGGTTAATATTTTTTATATGCAATATGGTCCTATAAAATTAAAGTTTTTATACATTTATAAATGGGTGTTAGAATTATGGTTAATAGTTTTATTATTTCCAATTTGGTCTTCTCAAAATTTAATTTTTTTTTGTTTTCATGTATCGTTCGAATAATTAATCATAATATATTTATTTGATGAGTATGTGATTTGCACTATAAATATTTCTCCTTCAAATTAGATAATATATATATATATTTGGATATTTTGTCCATCTTATACATAATATTATATTTTGTTAAATAATCAATAATTAATTTATTATTTTAAAACAATTTTAGTTGTAATTTTTAACAAGATGTGATTTACAATGTTGTGATAAGTTTATGATGCGTGTGCAAATTTTGACAAATATGAAATAAATAGAGAAACATAGATATTTTGACGGTATAATAATTAAAATGGTCGATATATAATTGGTCTTTAGTTTCCATTCAATTTGAAAAATATATAAACCCAAAAAAATATTAGAAATTAGCTTTTAATAAAATTAAATCTTTTACTTTTAACTACACTTGCCAGTTTATACAATGTATTAAACACCTTCACGGATAATTTCCCCTGAGTTAGACGTAAATACTATCTCAACTGTTTACTCTCTCAGTACAGTATCCAATTAAGTACACCTAAACCTTTGAACTCTCTCGTTCTCTATTTTACGTACTTCAATGATACTCTTCAGATTCGTTGACCTTATTTTTTGATTTCCAGGTCAATTTATCTGCCTTGCTCTCGGCTCAGTAACCACTCCCAGTTCTTCCGCCGCGCCGTCATGTTGAACTCTCTTCAGCTTTGAATCCGCTCGATTCACTTTGACTCCTCCTTCTTCTCCTTAGTCTTCTCGTTGACTCACTCAATTCCTCCTTAATTTGAATTCAAGCTTCCTTAATTGTCTCAACCTCCTGAAACAACAATTATAAATTTGGATCCTATTTTTACTGCATTCACAATCTCCCCCTTTGAATTCTTATCACAAAGACATATGTTAGTCAAACACAGAGAATTCAAAATAATGCAATAAAAATCATTCAAACACATAACAGTCACAATACGAAATTTAACCACCTAAGTCCAGACCACATAAGGTTCAAGCATAGAAAAATAATCATTAAGTACACTTAAACAATTGTCTTTTAAGTGCACTTAAAATAAAAGGAAGAACATGTGAGAACACATCAGTTACGCTTCCTTTTTCCCTTGCTCCTTTTTGAAGAGGATTCCTCCCGAATCTCTTCAATCTCTACATCCACCTCTTCTTCTTTTTCTTCATCACTTTGCATTTCTCCCCCTGTTTATGTGATAAGATTTCAAACCAGATTAGTCACAATATAAGTAAAAAACAAATCACATACTAATATAAGTGCACTTGATTACTCTGAGAGCCCAAGATCAGGCCATCAATCGTGCGGAGCACTGTACTTAGCGTTGCACTCACGGTCTGCCGCAGTTCAGTGAACTCCTGAACTACACTGCTCTTGGAAGTCCTTGCTGTCGACGCAGATGGCATCTTTGCCATATATCGCTATTCCAAGATAATCCAGGGCGGAGTATTCTCAAAAACCTCGGTTTTCCCAATTAATTCAGACGCTTGCTGAACTAGAATGTTCTGAATCAGACAGGGAAATGGACGAATGAACTTTGTGGAGTTAGATAACCCCAATCCAACAATGACGTCCAAAAATACTTTCCCAAAATTTATGGGAATGCCATTCTTCAAGCAGTAAAGAAAGACTGCTGTATCCTGTCTTATTGCATCTGATTTCTTGTTCGGAACCCAATTCGTGCGTGATATTTTGTTCAACAGTGCATACTCCCATTGAAGTTTTGAGTTCGGAATCTGCCCTGACCATGATGTTAACCGACCCTCTGTCAACTCCTTAGTGACAACATCCATGTCTAGGTCCAGTTGAACCTCCTTTGCTCGAGTAACCGGAGTATGTGGAATACCCAGAAACTCATTTATAACTTCAGCGCTAAACTTAAAAACCCGACCACGAACATACGTGGTACCAAAAAGAGCAGAACCTGAATCTTCAATCTCAGGAGCTAAATTCGCATAAAACTCATAAACCAGTTCCTTACATACAGGGGTCACTGTGGTAACTATGTTTGTCAACTTCCTGTTGACTAATAAGTTCCACACAGATAGATGCTGGAATTGGTGTACGCTAAGTCTTTTTTCAGAGAAAATCTCCCTTTCTTTAAGGGTCCTAAGCCTACTCAAATAAGATTCCTTGTACAATATGTGGGAGTAAGCTTTCGAGACAGAAATAGGAGTACCTCGTCGTGAGGACGCAGGAGATCGTGCATCAGAAACCGAAATAGGCCGCTCAGAATCCGGTGACGGTGGAATGTTAGACGGATCAGCACTCGGTGATGGAACCGAGGTAGGGCATGTGCCCTGTTGTGGAGTTGATGTATCTCTTGGCTCTGTGGAGTGGGTCTGTGGGTCAGTCTGTGGAGTCGAAGCAGAAGAAACCCTGATGTCGCTGTCGGGGTAAGTACGAAAATGAACCATAGAGGATGCGCCTGGCCTCATGTTCTCACGTTTGTTAGGGGCGAAGAATTTTGTAGCCATCACCTTGTATCGACGGCCATTAACACGTGAAGGGTTTCGGGTGAAGACTAAATCTCCCATCCAGACCTCCTGATCATCAACCATGAGAGTGTCATCTGCACTCAGACTGAAATTGGTGCTTCTAGTCTGCATTTCTGTTGGAATGAATGATCTGCAAAAGGAAAAACTACCAATCTTTTTCTCGAGAGAGACGGGTTAGGGTTTCTGAGATGAGCGCACTATGTGAAATAAAGCGGTTTAAAAGGAGTGAAGTGTAGTTACAGAGAAATTTCAGGGATTTTGAAAAATTTTGAATTTACTGCACCACTCACATCAGCCCACAAAAACATCCCATCACATTAAAAAAACTGCTGGTCAATTTGAAAGAGAAAAAAAACTCAAGTGCAGTTATTACTCGTCAGATCAATAACTTGACATAAAACATGATAAATGGAATCAAAGTAGAATCAGATCGTTAAGAATTAGTGAAAGACTGTAAACGGCTGATTGGTTAAGTACACTTATTGAAATTTGTTCTCCACTTAAAACAATCTGTTCTATTGTATTTCTTTTCATTATTATTTCTTTTTCTCTTCTTTTTCTTTTATTTTTGTATTTTTCAACCACTCATTTACAGCTCCTAGGACGTTATTTAGATATCCTTTTGTTCATATAACAAGCTCATTGACTACCTTTATTTAGGTATACTCTTATGTACACATAGAGGAGTATTTAAGCACGATTTTTGGCTTTGTGTCATTGGACGTTATAACTGAGACTGAATATCTCCCAACTTAGACCCGAGCATATACTTATGACAAACAGATTCTATTTTTGCATATAAGTGCATATAAAAGTTGTCAGAGGAGTAAATAGAGTATTAAGTGCACTTAAAAAAACTGAAGCATTCAGAAATAGAAACAGTGTTCAGACACAGAACAAGGATCATTTAAGTGTACACTTAAATCAGGCAGACATGACAGTAATTTTCCTCTTCTTCGTAAGATCATCAAACACTTCAAAAACACAATTTCACCAATGTAATACGCAAGAAACGATCAAAGCTCACAAACACCAAGTGATTTTCTCAGAGAAAAAAACTGATTTAAATCCAGAGGTTCTGTAAAAATATCCGCGAGCTGACGTTTCGTAGGCACATATTCAACTTTCATTTGTTTCTGCTCAACTTTTTCTCTCAGAAAATGATTTCGTATTTCTATATGTTTCGTTCTAGA
>CM071871.1:37181194-37215006 GCA_036759665.1 Gynandropsis gynandra | reverse complement strand
GAGAACATCTGGAAACCAAAGTAATGCTAAAGTCTCTTCCAAATATCGATAGCCTGGTCTGCATGAAGTAAGTACACAACCAATATAACAAGCATTTCGAAGCAAGTCAGTAACTCTCCTAGTAGTGTTCCTTATTAAGGCTATGCATCCGAGTAAAGTAAGGAAATTGTAATTCATTCAAGAAGGGTCATCTATGGAGTAAACCTAAAAATACACGTCATATATTCATCAGCATAAGAGGAGAAAGATAAGAGTGCAAAAGTCTATAAATACCTGCTTAAAATGCCCATGAATTAATGCTATTGTCCAAATAGAGTTGTTGCACCTCGATCGAACAGGTTCTGTCAAATATGCATTCCAGACAAATATGTTATCATATGGCATTCCTACCTCATCGGATGCCAACACATCCTGTTGCAAGCTCTGCATTGTTGGATAAGTATAACTATAGAAGAAATCTTTTGTTAAGTCTGCGCTCGACAGAAGTTTCTTGTACCTGCATATCAAATAAGCACATAGAATATAATAGAAATTACTCTCTGAGATCATGTAAGGAGCATAAGAGCACTACATTGAATAGAAATCAAATTTAACTTAAATAAACATAGTACATGACAAGGTGAACAACACAATAGGTAACATAGATATACCTCAACTCAGTTTTAGAATTTTCAACATCAGATTGAATAGACACATGTGTGACGATGATCATTTGGCTTTCATCGATAGCATATACTCATGCCCACATATACATCCAATTTTCCGTCTTCTTGTAACCAGAATCAAATAGTATGATCCCAGAACCCACATTACGAACAATAAGCATTGTGTTGCTTCTAACAGCGCACGAATCGAGAACAAACAAGAAGGAATAAGTAGTCGACGATCAAGTGAAATTACCATAGCACGGTCTCGAGGATGATTGTAATGACACCTACTACCATACCCACAGATGTCGGTTCGCATGTAGTACGCACAGTCAGGCACTCCAAGTCGCTCCGAGAACATCTCGTTACTGCTCAACCCTAATCGCCACATTGATTCTGTACATAAGCAACACAAAACCCATGGAAAAAAAATCACAAACAAAACACTAATTCCCCGAGCACATTTCAGAAACCCTAAGAGAAAACGGCCTAACAATAGAGCGCATGCGTATCAGAAACCTAGCAAGAAACACGATAACAAAAAAACTGACCTTCGAGGCCTGTCTCGGCACCTCCTGAGCTTCATTCGGGAACTTGACCAGACTGAGACCCATTCATCGTGTGATTACGTCCGTACATGTCCATCAAAACTACCCAGCCGCTCTAGGGATTCTTCTACAGTGGTTTCACCCACTATGCTGAAATAGTAATAGGGAAATGTCAAAGGTCGTGGGACGCCGAAGAATCAACAGAGGCTTCAGAAACCTTGTTAGAATATTGAAGAAACACCGGAGAAGCCGATCGAAGGCGAGATTTCAATGAAGGTGAGAGAAAAGAGATGCTTTGACACTGATTGAGCATGAAAGAAATCAAATGCCCCAAGTGCAGAGCTTCCAACGAAGGTCCTCTTTTGGTGCAGAGATGATGACCGGTTACCCAGAAACCTCGTCATCGAAGTGCTGAAGACGACGGCCGAAGCACTGTATCGATCGACGATTCGCGATTCGATACCTCCTTCGCGATTCCGCCGAATCCCGGAAGCTTGAAGGTGACACGACAAAGACTTCATCAACACGGTGCATCGGAGGAATTAGTTAGGTCGTGGAGAGAGAGATCGTGGGGAGAGATAATAGAGAGAAATTAACCAGAGATCATGGGGGAGAGAGATGGTGGGGAGAGAAGTAAATTTAATAATGCTATGCTGAGTTGGAGAGCTCACAGTGAATGACTGAGAAGTCAAAGATTTTACAGACTTTTAATATATAGATTTATAAAATTTTATAATATTTGCGAATTTTATAAATTTGAATAAAAAATTAAAATAATTTTAGATTATTATTATGAATTATATTTTAATAATACGAGTACAGCTGATTTCTATTAAATTAATATCTTTTAATATCGGAAAATTAAGATTTAATATATATATATATAAAAAATGTTCTCTTTCTAGCTAACTTCAAAGGACCCCCATGTTGTATTCAATATATAATTCCGTTAAATTTCCCTTATTTGTCGTGTGCATGACCGATCTCACGTTGTTTTCCAGTAATTTTGGGATTTATTTTTGTCAAAGTTGTTTGCAATAATTAAGCACGACTCTATACATATTATTGTATATTAAATCCTCTATTTTATATATGTAAAATAAGATATAAAAAATATCATATTTAATTAAATTTATTTTTAATATATACTATTGGCGGCTTTGATTATTAATTTCAAATTAAATTTATAAATTATTATATTTAAAATAATAAAAAGAAAATATAATTTAAAAAAGTAAAAGATTTTTTTTCTAATCAGAAAATCTATATATAAAAAGTTGTAATTTCCTTAACTTTTTATGTGCCACCTCAACATACATTTACAAAATTATACGTTTACTAAAATAATTTTTAATCTTTCAATTAGTCAATACCTTTCAAATTATTTCTCATAATAATCATCTGTTTCAATACCTCTCCCCTTTCAATATTTCTGAACTCTCTCTTTCAATACCTTTCAACTCTCCTCTTCCGACTCCTATAGCAGATTCCATCCGTTACCAAACATCGTTAGCACATGCGACGGACTGAGAGAGCTAAGCCGTCGCTTCGGGCCTCAGTTCGGTGAGGAGATACGCCATGTGAGGTGCTTTTCTCTGATTCAATCTACCGATCTTCTCCGCGTCAATACGAGATCCTTTTCTGCGATTTGATCAGCCGACCTTCTTCGTGTCAATACCAAGCTGCAACCACTTACCACTCCTCCTCCTGTGGTAGAGGTTTAACTGCGATAAGGCCATTCGTATCAAGTTACGATTAGGATAGGTGATTGGTCATTACGTCGAATCTCGGTGGTTGGGAGCAAGATCAGCTCGAGGTCCGAACCATCCTCAAAAAGTATGGCTTCAAATCAATCTTGGGTTCAGCATCGAGTCCGGTCGCAGATTCCCCATCCGATTCCACCCAAGGAGCGTCTGCTCTATACTTCCTTACATAGATGGTTATGTTATTTACATAGACAGAGAACCCAATATAATTATTTCTCTTTATTCATGACTTCATGAATTACTACTTTTGGATATTTGGAATCGTTTGGGTGCTTCGATTCCAGTGTTCGAGTTTCGACAATTTAAACTTGAAATAAGATGTTTTCCTTTGGATTTTGTGTTGCAATCTGTGTATTGTTCTACATGGAACAACGACAATGGCTTCATTGTTTTCTATCAATACATATTTCCTAAACTGCTCACAGGATTTATGTTGGCAGCGGGTATTAACCATGCTATGAGTATGAGAGGCAATCCCTTGAACTCAATGTGTACGAGGTATCGGTATCCCTATTGCATCTTATGCTTAACATTATATGGGATCATGATTAGTCTCTTTTTGTTGGCAGCTAAATTTGGGGTTACAACATGTTCTCCTCTATAGTTGCCATTCTTTCTCTAACAAGTGGGAATTGATCAACGCTCGAAACATCATATGGTGTTCATGTTTATGGGACATAAGCGGATGCACTTCACATGTGATTTGTTGTTTTACCTGGTCTTCTATATGATATAGTTGTAATTGCGATTTTCTCTAGTTGTCCAAGTATGTTACGTTAAGGTATTGTATCAAATCACATGATCTATTTAAATAAGATGTCATGGGTTGTTGAACCTATTTACATTGCAAAGGTTAATTTGTATTTCTCCCCCAGAGAAAAGGAAACAACATGAAACTAACCAGACCAGCTCATTCTCATCATTCGAGAAATGATCTGTTAGACAATTTGTCAATTCGCATTAGAATGTTATTGTCATTAATCAATCAATTGCCAATAAAACAGAGATTTGAATATCCAAAATCTTAATTTGTCATTTCATTTTTATATAATAAAATCAATAATATGTTCAAGTGTTGTTAACATTATTCCTCCAAACAACGCAAAAGAACCGCCATCGCCCCCAAAGAAGCATAATAATTTTCTTAAATCATTGTTGTTTACAAAGAAATCAAACTCATCTAACAAACTATCCAAGAAATTATCTGTCGTTTGAATAGTGGAAGAGCTCTTCGAAGAAGGTTCTGCCATGTTGGCGGAAAGGTATGTACTCTGCTTGGACCTGAGTCGTGTTTATGTTTCATGGGGTGCAAATCTTGAAAACTGCATTATGATTCTGGAGGTTGGGATCAGTAAAAAACGTTTAGGAATCAACGACATCAGGGCCATGGCAAGAGCAATCTTCCAATCCAACCAAAACCTGTAGCAAATAAAGGATCAAACTTCTGTAAAAAAAGTGAATGTACAAGAAAGATTTGAATTGTTCCATATACCATTTATTGCTAATAAAAATTGAAACAGTCACAAAAATTATACCATAATACACATTAATTGTCACAAAAAAATCTTATTCGTAGTAGTCATATAACTTATACATAATAAACTCATATAATAGTTTTATGTATATATATTATTTATAATAAATTCACCATATAATTGTAGAACGACTGTTGTGATAGTCAACTAATCATAACAGTCACAAGTTGTTTAATGCGTCACTGATAGTCCTTTACATAGATTCAAAATCTTATCCATCAATAATTAACGGCCACAAAAATTATAACATAATTAATTACTATTACACAATATAAATCCCTCAATAATTACCACTAATAAAAATTGAAACAGTCAAAAAATTATACCATAATTCACATTAAATGGGTATAATTACCACTAATAAAATTGAAACAGTCACAAAAAGATATAATTAACAGACACAGAACTTATACCTAATAAACTCACCATAATAACTCATGTAACTATCACAGAACTCTACGTTTGTGATAGTCAACTAACGGATTATACCATTTCAAAATCTTATCCATTGATAATTAACATTCACAAAAATTATTAAAAATGGATTACCACTACACAATATTACCACTAAATACTATAGTAAACTCATCATAAAACCATACACAGCAACCACCATTACACACCAAACTCTCTACAATATAATAGAAACATCCGTTAAGAAAACAACATATGAAACTCCCAAACTAACAATTACCACTGTGAACTCAACCACAATTCCTTTTCAGCTTTACCATGACCTCAACCATCCAATCCCTACACATAACCTTTAGTGAACTAACAGTTGGCTGTTTATAGCGTGTTGTTGCTAGGGTTTTCCGTATTTGGGAAGCTTGTAACGCCAAGAAAGGAGGAAAAATAATATGGTTCGATTCTCTACTCATCGATGCAAAGGTTTGATTGGTTTTTAACATAAATCGCATATTTTTTATTGTTGAAGTGGTCAACATGCTATTGTTAGTTCTAATGTATTTTCTTCCTTTTTCCTATAGACATCTTTCATTCAAGGGAGCGTAAGTTGCATTGTCTTTAACCGTTTCAAGCAATTTTTATAAAAGGGGTCTATTGTTCAATTTCAAAGTTTTGATGTTGTGGAAAACAATAGCACCTTCAAACTTACCGATTCAAGCATTTCTTTGTGGCTAAATGTTTCAACAAGATTGTTTGAAGTTTGTGACAACTTAATTCAAATTGTTAAGGAAAGTTTCAGCTTCAAAACATATGATGAGATAGCATCTATGGCCAATCAAAATATGTTTCTCTCCGGTTTCCTACCTATCTTACATTCAATTAATCTTTTGAAACATTCATTTATGAATTATATTTATCAATGACATAACCTTGACACTAATTAAATTCCATTTTTAAGATGTTATTGGACGTATTTGTGTCATAAAGGATTCGATAACAGATGATGTAACTGGAACACAACGTGTTATGTTGGCTTTTACAACTACCAGGGTATGCCAAACAACAAAATCTATAATTCCTCATTTAATTTACTCCACAATGTTATCATCTTTTGTTGATTATGTTAGGGGTATGGAGATCAACATATCTGCTTTGGACATAAATCAATGGAATTACGTAAAAAAACTAGAGAATTTTGGAATAGAAGCATCAACCATATTGGCTACAACTTTGAATCCCAGTTTGTAGGAGGTTATTTATTTATTTTTTCATAAATTCCATGGATTATCACTGTTTACAATTAGGTTTCAGTTTTATGTTATTTCGTGCATGTTTTTAAAATTTTTTCCCCAAATGCATTCAAATATAATAGATAACCTATATTTGAATGCTACATCAAATGCACTTTTACTTTAATGGTGAAACTTCTGCTTTAGTTGAATTCGTTGAAAGGTAATTTGTTTTTCTTATTACGTGTTTGTGTATTTATATGTTTATCAATTCTTATTCAATTAAATTGTTCATGTCTCATCTATTACCTCGTTCTTACCAGCATTAAAGAAGGCTTTGACAATGCTGTTCACAACCATAAAAAGTCAACAATGTTGTCAAGCTCGAAACATTATCGATTCTTGAATTAAATGAATATATAACAAACTTAGAACATAAGGTAAATTTCTCTATGCCAATCTTATTTATTTTTAAATTTATAGTTTGATTTAACCATGTATTGACAATGTTTTATAACGTAGGAGGCAAAATTCTACTGCCATACTCGGGTGATTAACGTGCTAACTAACAATGGATAGACTTACATTGCATGTGAAAATGTGCAAAGAAACTGAAACGAACAACTGATTCGTTGCTTTGCAGCTATTTCCATAACACAAATATGGTTGGGGTGACAAGGTTTGTCAAGCTGTTTATTTATTTTTTCTAAATCCTTTGGTTTCATAACATGTAAATTTTTCATTTAGCTCAAACTAATTCCTTTACAATGTTGACTATAGGTTAAGTCGATTTAGTCGTCGACGATGATGAAGAAATTTCACATTTTGTAGCCTTTGATCGTGAGATTTACTAGTTGATAAACAAAAAAGCTGCTGAACTCATTGAAACCAAAGTATACCATTCTTTTTTGGAGTTTATGTGTTCTCTATTGCTAGAATTCTCACTTTAAATTTTATTATAAAATAGGATGAAGGATATGAAGGTATTGTTTAATGTTTGAGGGACATCGTTGGGAGGAGTTTTACATTTCAATTAAAAGTGACCTTCTACAATTTCACACCTTATCATCGATCGTTTATAGTTTCACGTGTATTTCTGCATCAAACTTTAGACACAAAAGATTCAGATGTTGTTGAGGTATGTTTCTTTTAACTTTCTATGGTTTCTCTATGTGTCTTTAATCTATATTTCCTGTTATAAGTAATTTTTTTTTACCAGTGGTTCCTACAATTGATAACACATGACATGACACTGAAGATGGAATTAATGCTAATTGAGTGGTTAAGAGAACAAATCATGGAAAAAGGATCCAGATCATTTACTTTCACGAATTTGAAAATTTCATTTTGATTTCTATTTCAATTGAACCCTTTTATGGATTTTGCATTATGTGTTTTATGATCTAATTACATATTAACATGTTTAAGGCCATTGATATTGTGTGATTTTTTAGTTTTTTTGTTGTTCCATTTCTTATATCATCATTGAAGCAGAAAGATTTCGCATTATCATTGACATACATGTATCGCATTACTGCTCGACTCATTTGTCGTTGAGGTTGGTGGATTGGATACGTTTACGTGGCAGCAACACCTCACAAAACACAAACAAACACTTACAATTTACTTTTAACATACAGATAAACTGAATCTCACCACCTATGGAATCTTTTATGTTTATGATTCACGATAGTAATATATTTATTTTTACAATTTATTACGATTGTTTGGGAACAAACTTAAATTTTCAAATTTTTTTCGTAACCCGTTAAGGAAACTTAACAACCCTACTTGACAACCAACGTTTTATATTGAATCCTCACAAATTGACTATATATGATCTGCAATTCCAGCCATCACCTTAAGAATTGAAACTAAATTGTACTCACACCACCAAGTCTATCTACAACAAGCAACAGATGCACAAGCACAAATATCGAATCCCTAATTAGTCCTCTTTCGAACCAAAGTATGGAGACACTGACGGTTCTATCCTTCAAACAAATTGGTCGCTTTACCAAAAACCTCAATTGACCAAAACCACCAACCTAAAAAAATCTATAAAACCCCATACGGATACGATGGTTCGAACGACACCGACCGATCATCGCCAAAACCATCGACCTTTAAGTTCAATCCCAGATTTAAGCCGACCATTAACGAAACTCATACATTTGTTTGTGGTTGCCTTTCTTTCAAGCTCTCCTCTATTCTGCAATTGTATATCTCCAGCGGTTTGTGTGTCCACCAGACTTTGGGCGCCGATTGTTGTTCTTTAGGGTTTCGGTCGTCTGGAAGTCATGAGTCTCTTTTTTTGTGTTTTCGATTTTTCTTTCTACAGGATTCTGGAAACAACGAGCGAATAAACTTAGGTTTCTTCTTTTATTTTTAAATTATATATTATACTATATTTTTTAATTTTTATTAAAGCTTTGTAAATTTTTCTTACTCAATGACCCTATCCTATATCAAATTGATTTTTAACTCAAATTTTTTATTTATTTTGAAATAATAACTACAAACTATAATTCTCCGATTGTACAGATTATCTTTTACGGATTTTTAGCAATATGAAGAAGCCTCAACGTCATGATTCAATAAAAATTATAAAATGTGGCGAACACTCAAATACTTCCATAAACGATATATGCATTTCAATTCTTACGCTTTGGAAAAATTCTATTATATTTATTTGCATTCAAAATTATGCACTAATCATATTCATGTTTGTATTCTACAGCTGAAAATAGGTTTGGTTTGCCAAAAAATATTTGCGTAGTTTGGAGCAAATACGGTCTGATAATGAATATAATTTGAAAAAAAAGGTTTGGCCATCTATTGGCTACATGATGACGAACACTTTTTTTTATTTCACTTTCATTTGTATATCTCTAAAGTTAAGTTATTATGTTTATTTTGATTATGTTGGGCATTATATAGCACACAGTTGTAAAGTCGCACGTTGTTTAAAAAAATCCTTTATGCTGGAGAAGAAGCACTGCGCAGAAAACAACGTATGTTCATAATATATATGATTTTTTGAAAAATCCAATTTATTGCATACTTACTTTGCGAATAATTAGGTTTGACAACTACACTTATTCAAATAAGAAAATTTATCATTAGATGCCAACATTGTGATGCATTGATCTGGCCTGATAAAAGTGTAGGACGAGGCCGAAGAATGGGAAATTTGCTATTCAGCTTGTGTTGCATGCAAGGACGCGTTAATTTACCAAAAGTTCCCGACCCACCATCTTTGCTCGAAGAGCTATACAACCAATCGCCTTCATTCAAAATAAACATTAGAGCATACAACTCAATCTTGGCTTTCACTTCAATAGGTGCCAAGATAGACCATTCTCTAACATTAGGTACTGGTCTTTACCGCCTACTTAAGGTGACCCTCCTAAGTTCGTCCAACTTTACATATATGATACTGCCAATGAGGTTCATAACCGTATAAGTACGATGAGGTGGACTGCAAATGTTGGAGCTTTCTAAATGAGCAAATTAATACTGCCCTTATACAAATGGTTGATAATCATAACCACCTAACAAAAATTTTTCGTAAGGCATGCGACCATTATGAAGTAGACAATTTCGAAGGCTTTTCGCTTTGATTGATTGAACCATGGAAGAAAGGCGAACAATATGGATTACCAACAGGAAATTAAGTTGTTGGTTTGATTTTCGGGCCTAGCTTCAACTATTGGTGAATGAGATGTTGTGTTACAGTTGAAAACATCTGACAATCTTTATAGGATAAGCGATCTACATCTGTTATTTATGAGTTTACAATATCCGTTGGACAAAATGGGTTTCACGAGGAGATACCATACAATGATTCAAGGAAGAAGATAAAGCGGTCTTTCGTCATAATGTGTGAATTCTATGCATATCAAATTCAGATTAAGCGATCTTTCATCACAATGCGTGAATTCTATGCATATCAAATTCAGACGTGTCTGTATGAAGGCAAAACAATAATCAAAGGCAGACGACTATTCCAACAACATGTTATTGGTGCATATACTACAATTGAACAAGAACGAATACGTTGGGCTAGAAATAATCAGAAGAAGTTGAGGTCAGATCTGTAAAATAATGCCTTCGATGTTACCAGAAAGGGCGATATAACTACTAAGTCTATAGGACGGAGAATTATATTGCCTCATTCGTTACAGGTGGACCACGTTGTATGGTTGAAAACTATCATGATACAATGGCTATATGTTGATGGTAGGAAAATCCAGACCTCTTTGTGACAATGATTGAAAATCTAAAATGGAAAGAAATATAGAATCACCTCATGATGTACGATACAGGAACTGCAAGTGATAGGCCAGACATTAAAAGCCGAGTATTGAAGATGAAATTAGATTATGTTTTGTAAGATATCAATGCATGGGTTTTTTTCCTAAACCAATGGCAGGTACGTCACATGTAATTTTAAATGAATCTTTGTTGACTTTATCAATATTTCTTGGGTAACTACTAACATTCTATGATCAATATGTTTAAACCAGTTATATATATACTATTGAATTTCAAAAGCGTAGGCTACCGCATGACATATTCTACTATGTGACTCCAACCTATGTTCAAGAATCCAACAATTGAGGACATCGATAAATTTATACAAGTCGGTTACCTAATAAAGAGCTTGATGGTGAAGGATACAATTTGGTACAACAACACATGATGCATGGCCCTTGTGGTTTAAACAAGACAAACTCGCCATGTATGAAAAATGTGTTTGTACAAAGAAATATCCTAGGACATACATTGAATGCACGTATGTGGTGAAATCAGGTTTTGTCATTTATCGACATAGACAAGACGAGACAAAGTTTGCGATGAAGGGTGACATAAAATTGGATAATCGTTATGTTGTTCCTCATAGCCTACAAATCCTCAAGAAATATATAGCACATATCAATGTCGAATGGTACAGTAGATCAAATGCAATAAATTATTTGTTTAAATACATAACAAAAGGAGTGGATAAAGCATCTTTATTGATTGAAAGAGAAATCGACAATGATTGTACAACAAGGACAAGTTATGGAAATAAATGAGATAACTAATTATCTCGAATGTCGAAATCTATCTTCATGTGAAGCGGTTTGGCGTATCCTATCTTTCAACATACATAAACCTTCGGTTATGCGATTATCATTGCATTTAAAAAATGAACAGAGTTTTAACTTTTGAGGATTCTACAGATCTTGAAAGAGTGATGGTCAAACCAAGTATAAAAGAAACCATGTTTACAAAATGAATGAAGATGAACAAAATATCAAAAGATGCTAGAGAACTGACGTATGTTGAGTTCCCAACACCTTTCGTTTGGAATAGTTCTGATAAGTTTTAGTCTCGGAAGAGAAGAGGATTATCACTTGGTAGATCGTCAATATCCACCCAGCCTCAATGGAATTATATTATCTTAGAATGCTGCTAAACATTGTAAAGGACTTACAAGTAATGATGACATAAAGACGATTGATAGTATCAAGTATACCACTTATAAAGAGGTATGCATTGTGAGAGGTTTGTTAGACGAAGATAATGAGTGGCTACTGGCAATGAATGAGGCTGTTAAATGGGCAATGCCAACACAATTGAGACATCTGTTTGTAATTTTATTGTTATAGTGTGAGGTGACCAGACCATTAGATCTTTGGAATGATTGTTGGAAGTTCTTGGCAGATGATATATTGAATGGAAAAAAAGGAATTCAAATTCAACAATCTTCGCTTATCCAATAAAGAGATTCAACAATACACTTTAATAGAGATTCAGAAGATTCAAAGTGAAAATGATAAGTCATTATCATATTAACATAGCATGCTTACGCTGGATAAAAGCATATTGGATGAAATCTCCAACAAAAATTTAAGGCAGGAAATGCAATACGATATGGAATTTGAAAAGGAAGAGCATAGGAAATTATTCTTAACGATTATCAAGGAACAACTGCATATTTTTGTCGCAGTTATGGAATCAGATGAACACCACCAACCTAGGGAAATGATTCTTTTTTTATCTAGGTGGAACATGGAAGATATATCTGTATAAGACTATTATTTCAAAGCTCATATCGCAACCGATTGCATCGTCGGGCATAGCAACCTTGCTTCTTCCTAGGGGTTAGACAACTCATTCTCGCTTCCAAGTCCCTCTCACTGTGAATAAAAAATAAATGTGTGATATCAAACAAGGAAGTATGCTACCAGATTCATTGAAAAAAAATTAATTATATGGGATGAAATGCCAATGGCACATCGACACACTTTTGAAGCGTTGGATCGAATATTGAAGGATATTATGGCTCCGATAGCTATGGAAGGAGACGATAAAACATTTGGTGGGAAAACATTTCTTTTTTGCGGTGATTCCAGAAAAATCTTACCTGTTACTCGAGGAGGGCGAACAGATACAGTGTTAGCATAATTAAGCCGATCACACCTATGGCATTCATGTCACATCTATACATTAACACAAAATACGCGACTTGACCGATGTGAGCTTGAATCCACAAAATGGTTATTGTAAGTGGAAAATGACACAACAATTAAAAGGAATATGAGCCCTTATATGTATGGTGATGGTGATCGAATCCTCATCGATTCTAAATTATTGCTCCAAGTCACAATGAATCCATTGAAAGCACTTGCTGACTCAGCATATCCACACTTCATGGATTCTTGCTTGAATCGTTAATATCTTACTGAAAGGGCAATACTCACTCCACAAAATGAACATGTTGATGAGATCAATGACTTTCTTTTATCACATCTTCCCGGGAAAGCTACAAAATATTTGAACTTAGACCATGTCGGAATTGATAGTGTTCCTACTGCAGATTGGTATATCCTTATATACTATCGAGTATCTCAACTCCCTTGAGTTTTCTAGATTCCCAAAACATCAACTTTTGAAAGTTAGCGTTCCAATTATGATGCTCAGAAATTTAAACCAAAATGAAGGTCTTTGCAATGAGACATGATTAGTTGTCACTCAATTAGCATCAAAGATATTGGAAGCAGAGATTATAACGGGAACCCATGTTGGTAACAAGATTCTCATACCAAGGATTATTTTATTTCCAACTCATTCATGACTACTTTTACTTTGCAAAGGAGATAATTCCAAGTTCGCTTATGTTATGCAATGACAATAAATAAAAGTCAAGGCCAAAGTCTTAAACGAATTGGACTTTACCTTCCAAGACCGGTTTTCAGCCATGACCAATTGCATGTTGCGCTATCACGAGTTACTTCTGCTATTGGCTTGCGAATTTTAGATCTCACTGAAGAATGCATACAATAATCATCCATTACAAACGTTGTTTATGAAGAAATATTCAATGAGCTACCCAATACATCAGATATGTATATAGATAGTAATTTTATTTTTTAAATGGGCATTTTTCTATTTTAAAAATATTGTTTTAAGCTACGTTACATATGTTTCCATGTTTAAGGTATCTTTAATATCAACATCTTTCAAAATTTATATGGAAAATAGATCGTACACATTATCAGTGTTCGCTCAGTTGTCTTTAAAGGTAATTACTATACGTATAATATAATTTTCATTTCATGCTTTTAATACGTTTATCTTTCAACTATAAATTCATTTACAACTCATTGGTTCTTCAACAGGTTGTTTCAACTAAACCAATATAATCACCAACTGAGGTTTATTTTGTCTTAAAACAATCGCATCAACATTTCCATATGGTATTCATTCTTTTCAGTTGTTTTTTTTTTATTAATTTCAGAATTTTGAAAACTCTCTCATGGGTTAGAACCGTTTTACATGAGTTTATTTTTTAATCATCTCACATTGTTTTCAATACATTATTATTTATTCACATTTATATTAAAAAGATCGCATAACTAATATTTCAAACACGTTTCTGATTACAATTCTCACTAAAAAAATATGTCATTTTTAATGGATAAATTCATTGGAAATGACAATTTTTCCGTTGAAAAAACGAATTTTTGACCGTTGGTAATCGATTGTTGAAAATATGCATCTGTTGCAATTTTCAACGGAGTTTTAACGACCAAAATCTGTTGAAAATTTATCAACGGATATTTCCAACGGGCATTCGTTAGAAATTTTAACAAATAACCGTTGATAGTTTTGAACAAAAATTTCCAGCGGATGTCCGTTGGTAGTTTTGAGCATAAATTTTAAATATATCAACGAATTCCCTTTGATGTTATGATTAAGGACATCCGATGATTTTATGACGAATTTTATATAAATAAAATTTTTAATAAATATTAAATTTAATATATTAATTCAAAATCTATCAAAATTTTTAATTTAATATTAAAAAATATTATAAATAAAATACTATATCCCATAAATCACTTAAAACTTTGTATTCTTCTTCTTTTATACCGTAATGAAAAAAAAATGATGGCGGAGTTCCATAAAAACTAGACAATTATCTTTTATAACTGGTGAATCGTTCAATCATCATAAACTTTGGGACAGGTTTTGAAAGGATTTGAGAGTTTTTGTTGAATATGTTAAAAAAAATTTGTATCAACATCTTAAATACCCGAAATTTCAATGGAAGCCCGTTGAAATAGATGTCCAATTAAAGAATGTCAAATCATAACCTTTCGGTTTTTTCAAGGGGCATCCGTTGAAATTTCCAACAGATGCCCGTTAAAAACATGAAGACAAATCCATCCGTTGAAATTTTAGTAATTATGATTTTTTCCAACGGGCAACCGCAAGAAATTTCAATGGATGCCCGTTGAAAATGTGGTTAGATGCAGAATTTTGTAATTATGATTTTTTCCAAGGGGCATCCGTTGGAATTTTCAAGGGATGCCCATTGAAAATTTGGAAAACTTACAACGAGCATCCATTGATAAATTTAAGGATTTTCAATGGTTCACCATGGAATCCGTTAGTAAATATTTTCAACGGATAGATTCGTTGATAAATAGTTCAACAGAATGATCCATTGGAATCCTTGGTACAAATTTCAACGGACGGATCCGTTGGAGTCTGTTGGTAAATATTTCATTGGACGGATTCGTTGTTCCATCCGTTGATATTTACATATTTTTTAGTAGTGCCTCACTATATAAAACATCATAAATTGAATTTTGATCTATCTCGCGCATCGTGTGGGTTGGTTTTCTAGTAGTAATAAAATTATAGCAAAATTTCATTCAAATTTTAAAATTCAATATTTTATTTCAAAATATAGGTCAAATTTATGTTATAGTAAATAGATATGAATTTCATATATTTATATGAAAAATTGAAGATAATCCATGTGTATTTATTATAGAAATTATGACAAATCGTATTGGTTCATGATAGGATTGCAAAATTTATTATATATACAGATTTGGTGATTGGGCAAATATTTATTTTCCATCTATTATCCCCCTGTAAGATGTATGTCGATTGAGACATCAATCTTGATAAGTAGTAATCGAACCGTGTATGCAGAAGTGGCTTGGTAAGTGTGTCCACAAGCTGATCTGCAGAGGATAAGGGAGAGATACGTAGTTGGTGTGACTGGCCTAGTCCCTGAAATAAAATGATAGTCAATGGCAATGTGTTTCATCCGTGAATGGAACATGAGATTGACACATAAGTAGGTGGCTCCCACATTATCAGATTATATTGTCATCGTAGCCGGAATGGAGATGCCAAGTTCAGAGAGCAAGGACGTAAACCATTGTACTTCAGAGGCTATGGGCGAGACGAATTTTTGTTCAGCTTTGGTCGAAGACTTGGATACAAACCGTTGTTTCTTTGATGACCAAGATATAGGATGTCACCCGAGATAGACAATGTGTGCATCGTTCGAGCTGAAATCATCGCGATCACCTCACTAATCGACATCAAAAACGACAAGAAATGAGAAATTGTTGTCCCGAGAGTAGAACACGCTATATGATTTTATGCCGCTAATATAACTGAGGAACCTTTTGACATCTTGCCAGTGTTTAGACGTAGGAAAAAGCATGTATTGAGAAAATTTGTTGACAATGAAAGCAATGATCGATCGTGTGAAGATGAGATACGTACTGAAGACAGCCTAGAGCTTGGCAATACTCATTCGGATTGTCCAGAGGAGTGCATATGGTATAGGAGAGAGCCAAAGTGCAGACCATCGGTGTAGGAATCGGTTTGGCATGTTGCATATTGTGACGAGCAAGAATGTAATTGCAACTACAAAAAAAACAGGCGATTTCCAACGAACATATCCGTTGAAAATCGCCCAAAATCCGTTGCAAAGAGCGATTCCCAACGGACGACAATGGATCTGAGCCCGTTGGGAATTATGCGTTACAAATTGGGATCCGTTGCGATTTTCAACGGCTTTGCAACGGACAATATCCGTTGAAAAATTGTGACGGACGCCCAACGGATAGAACCGTTGGAAAATTGTAACGGATGCCCGTTGAACAAAGTGTAACGGATGCCCGTTAACAAATTGCAAAGGACGTTCGTTAAAAATTTGTAACAGAAGTCCGTTACAGTTTTGTAACGGAAGTCCGTTACAGTTTTGTAACGGGCGTCCTTTGCCACACCGTCGTGAAAAAAGAGCGGGAGTTCAAATTTTCCAATGAGCATCCGTCGTAGGGGTGGGCGTTTCGGGTTTTGGGACGAGTTCCTCGGGTTTGGGTTAGGTTCGGGTTCCTCGGGTTTTAAAAAATTGAACCCATAAAAACCCATTTGGTTTTCGGGACGGGTTCCTCGGGTTTCGGATTGGGTTCGGGTTGTTCGGGTTCTGAAATATTGAACCCAAAAGAACCCGAATTGTATTCGGGTTCGTTCGGGTTCTTTGGGTTTTCGATGGGTAATTCGGGTTTAAATGGGTAATTGGGTTTAAAACGGGTATTTCGGGTTCCAAATTTAACATACAACAAACAAAAAACAAATACAATGTTAAAAATCCATAAACAACAATACCAAGTAAAAATTTAAAAAAAGTTCCAAGTAAAAAAATCCATAAACAAAAATACCAAGTAAAAATTTAAAAAAAGTTCCAAGTAAAAATTTAAAAAAAGTTCCAAGTAAAAAATCCGTAAATTCAATTCATTCGTTCTTGTTCTTGAAGAAGACTTCTACTCCGAAAAACGCCAAAATAAACTTCTTCAACTTGAAATTTAAACATTTTTTACGAGTTTAGATTATAACAACAAACAAAGACCAAACAAGAATAAAACCAAACAAAGAACAAAACCAAACAAAGACCAAACAACAACAGTGTGAGCCTGTCATCCATACATACAGCGCAAATGGTACCCATTATGCATGGCATAGATTTATACGAAGTTGCTTAGTTCAAGTGGAAATGAGGAAACATAATATAAAGGCTTTATGAAAATAACATTCAAAAACTACTGATAAATATTGAAGACCTTCTGATAATGAGCAAACTCATATCAACCTCAGCAAACAATGACGGGGTTTCTTAGCTTGAACAAATTTAGAGGAAAACTTAAGCTGTCAATTATGATGTCCAAAAATGCAAACAGTGAAGCGAATGCAAATGCTTTTCTTGGGGATACAACATAGAGCCATGGAGAGTGACCCTGACAACAGAGAAGAAGCTATTCTCCCCTCTGACTCTTCCTTACTCAATTCCTCAAAAGCTTCCAATTTCTCCAGCAAACTAGCAAAGAGAGCGGGCATTCCCCCGCTCTCAAAAGTCCGATTTGAGGAAAGAGACGAATCATAGATGTAGTCACAAGAACTGTATCCAGTAGCTATGACTACAACTTGATTCAATTGATTTAAGCTCAAAACCGCATTAAAAATGCGAGCACCTACATTGCAACATTTATCCAAAATATAAAAGAGCCCATCTGTATACTCCGTTTGAACACCGGCCCCATTAATTCCACTTGAACTAAGCATAACTATGAATGAGGAAAGTTTTTTCAAAGCTTGGAAAATATCCTGCGCAAACCAAGAAATCGAATAAACTGTATATAGAAATCGAAGGTATATGCGGGAATCAAGTTTTGAAGGCTTACGACTGAGGATGAGATGAGGGGCGAGCGACGGTCGGAAGGAGGGGTGATCGACGGACGGAGAATGAGGGCGAGTGAAGCGATGGATGGATGTGCGAGCGAAACAACGGGTTCCTCAGGCGAGCGAAGCGACAGACAGAAGGAGGAGGGGCGACAGCGACCGATGGACGAAGAATGAGGGGCAACGGCGACCGACGGACGAAGAATGAGGGGCGACGGCGACCGATTTGAGTTTGAGAGAGCGAGATATTGAGAGTGAATGAGTGAGAGAGGAGGCAGTCGACGGATGTTAGGGTTAGGGGGAGGGAGGGAAACTCTTAGGGTTTTTTTCTGTTTTCGGGTTCTCGGGTTCCTCGGGTTCTCCCGAACCCAACCCGGACCGACCCGAACCCGTTCGGGTTCCGGAATCAGAACCCATGTGGGTTTTCCGTTTATCTTACGGTTTGGATTTTTCGGGTTTGGGTTGGTCCGGGTAACCCGAAACGCCCACCCCTAATCCGTTGCAAACTGGCGGGAAATGGCAACGGGCATCCGTTACAAAATGGCGGGATATGGCAACGGGTATCTGTTACCATTTGGCGGGAAAAAAATTCCAAAAATTAAAAAGTTTTTAATTAAATAATAAAATTTCTTGCAAAAACTTAAATCTAAATCTATTACAATTCATTTAAATAGGTTGGGCCGATATCTTCGTTGAGGTCACCACCTCTAGAACGCGATCCGAATCGATATCCGGTTCTTGCCATGGTATTGATCCTCTCACCTGGCCGGATAGCAACTCTATGACGCTCTCCATGTGCTACACTTGTGATCGCGTTGCCTGTAGTTGGGCTTGAGTGTCTCGAAGTTATGCTTCGAGATCCTCGATCCGTCGTTGCTGCGTGTAGCTCTCTTGGACCACAGGAGGTTTCGTCGTGGCGTCCTCGACCATATCTTTTTGAAATACCCCAAGACTGTATAAACACCCCTTATACGGTCTAACCGACTACAAAACAAACAAATTTACAGTTAGAATTTTTTACAAAAATTTTTATTTATAATCGAAAGATAAAATACTAAAATTTTACCTCCAAATAAATTTTGTCCTTTTGTAAAGGACTGAGGTCGTCGGGAGTTGAACCGCAAGCTTGTGATTGCTGTGTAATCTTCTCTGTCACAGCTTTCACGGTTCTTTTCGCTCGAGGGTCGACGAGTTCAGGTTCATCGCTCTCTTCCCCGACGATCGAATTCTTCTTGGCGTGGGTTTCCACTACTAGCTCAAGAAGAGTCGGTTCTCTTCCTATCTGTTGTATCTGTGATATAAAATAAATTTAATTAGATAAATATAGTAAAAAAACCAAAAATTTAAGCAATAATAAATTTACCAATTCTTGCTTCCTCTTCGGGAATGATTTTGATCCCAAATTATGGCGATGCGGACCATCTCTGAGAACCTTTTCGGCGTACCAACATTGTTCGCCTTCTCGCTCTTGGCCTTGAAGTCTTCAGACTTCCAATGTTGAATAAGTTGATTGAAGACCTCGTCTGTTGCCCAAGTCGGTTTGCGATTCTTGGTGTAGTAGTTGCGCTTGGCGTTGTTCATCATGAAGCGTATTCTAGCCTGCATGTCGTGCATCCATGCCGTATAGATGTGTGTCCTATCCTTCTTCCGCCATCTGTATGCGCGCTGCAAAATAATTTATAATAAGTTAGTTTATAACATATATAAATAATCATTTTAAATAAAATTGTAATTTGAAATACACTTACAGTAAAGGTGCACCACCATCGACGGCGTATGACTTCTTGCGTTACTTGCCATTAATAATAAAGTTGGTCCTATAAGGACCCTTGGATGATATTGTTGTTCATATACTTTAGAACATTATCCACATCTAACTTACACATGAAAATTAAATAATTAGATAACATTAATAAAGTAAAACAATATAAAAGTATAAAATATTAAAGTTACCATAGCGTCCCGACAGAATGTTCAGGATCAATAATTTGAAGGGTGGGACGCCCATCAAAATTATCGATTAAAGAATTTATATCCACCATATCGTCCTCTTCATCAAATATCGGCAGTGTCGATATCGGTAAAGACGGACGATATGGTGGCGGTGGAGGGGCTCCCACAGAACCAGCCAACATACCTCCCGTACTTATAAATCGTCTAGGCCTCATTTTCGTAATTTAGTGTTTGAAGGTGTGATTTTGTGTGTGTGAAGAAGTGTTTGAGAGGATTTCGAAGTTTTGAATTGTGTTGAAAATGAAACTTTTCAACGGTTTATATGTAGAAATTTACAACGGGCACCCGTTGTAAATTACGTCAACTCAACGGACACAGTTAACTGATGTGACGTTCTGTTTCTCCAACGGGAATCTATTGGAAATTCCAATAGATGTCCATTGGAAATACGTGTTCCCGAGGCAACGGACAACGAAACAATGGTTCATCTCCCATTGCAACGGTCATCCGTTACAATTTCGAACGGATGCCCGTTGGAAGTTTATGCAGCCTAGAGTAGGCATCATTACACTTGCAACGGGCATCCGTTGCAAATTGTAACGGATGCCCGTTAAAATTTGTAACGGTCATCCGTTACCCGTTCTTAACGGATGCCCGTTAGCAAAATTGTAATGGACATCCGTTGCAATTTTCCAGTGGATGCCCGTTACAATTGTGGAAAACTTAGAAATGTTTTCTAAATTTCGGAGGCGATTTCTTGTTCCAACGGGCATCCTTTAAGAATTGCAACAGATGCTCGTTGGTATTAGATCATATATAGCAACGGATGTCCATTGTTCTTCAGATTGGGGAGTGTTAAAACCTCTCTATCTGCAACATTACACTTAAATCAGCGCGCAATCATTTCGCGAGAGTGTTAAAGGCGGCGATATTACACTTAATGCTCTCTCCCTACAACATTAATAACACTTAATATGTTTTTTTCCTTGGAAAATATAATTAAAAACGACGAGAAAGGAAAAAAAGTTTTCTTGTAAGATATTTTTACTTCCTCTTTTAGACAAATTCTTCGTCTACTCATCATTATTATTATTGTTCATTGGGGTCTGCATGCATGACTTTCATATTTCTTTGGAGGAATTGAGATGTATGATTTAGCTAGAGCAATTCCTAGAAACCAAATCAAACCAATCACAATTGAATTGTAAACCAAATAGTTTTTTTTCATATCTCCCATATATTGGATTAATCGATTTGACATCATTTATATATGCTCGTTGCAACGGTTAAGAATTGAACATCATTTATACATACTTCGATTGTATTTACATTTTGATTTTTCGATTAAGCACCATCTACATTACATTACTCATATAAAAACATTGAACATCATTTACATTACACATTATTGTATTTACATTTTTTCTTCAGTAGATTCATCGACTCGCGAGTCTTCCTTCGATTATTCATTGAATTCATCGTCGTTTTCATCTTCAGCATCTTCCGGTTCAACGTCTTCATAATCACGTATGAATTCTCCATCTATGTCAGTTCTTGCAAGAATCTCTCTCGATCGTTTGTATCAATTAAACGAATTGGCTGCGGATGATCGGGTCGCAACAGATCTTCTTTATCATCTAAGCTTATGATCCCTCGTGGCTTGATCTTTACTACGGCCCACCACTCCTCTCTTCGACGTTTCAATGTTGTTGGATATTGCACATAACATACTTGATCTGTTTGATCTATTGTGATGAATGGATCATACTTACCATATTGTTCGTGTCGGAATGATGTCAATTCCTCCCCATCGGTTTTTTCGTATTCCATGTCCTACGGTTGGGTCGAACCACTGACATTAAAAAGCATCACCTTCAACCCAACGAGACCGAGATATTCCACTTGTAGGATTTGGTGCAAAATGTCGTAGAAGTTATCACCTTCTATTTCACTATTAACGCAAACACCATAATTGTATTGCTTCTATGTAGCCACGAGTAAACAAGATTGGCTAATACATAACATTTCATGCAGGGCCATTAGCTAAATCTTTTAAGCACGTCGGAAGTCTTTCATTAGAATATTTGACATGTATGTATAATAAAAACGAATGAATACTTTATAATAAATGCAATTAATTTTAATAGATGTGTACACGAGTAGTTACGTAATCTCTCAACCACGAGCCATAATGTTGAACTTTCATGTCTGTGAGTTCATTTGCGTTTAGATGAGGATATCTACCGAGTACTTCTTTATCAAATATCCTATATAATGAAAATACGTTAATATTGTATATATATACATATATATTTAAAAGATTGAACAATATTGTTTTGTACCTTTGGAACGGTAATAACTCTTAACAATTTAGTAATATATATGTGTGGACGTGATTATACTCCTCTGGTGTTAACCAATATTTTTCGGATTTACCTCCTGTACATCCAATCGGTGTAAACATCTTAGAAATTTTGCCAAACTACGGACTATATTCATTCAGATAGTTTGAATGATCATCCGATGCACGTCGTTCTTTCGTTTGAATATGTGACTCGAAAAAAATATGTTGAAATATGTGATTTTTTCGAGCAAGTATTGTTTGACAATAGATCCTTCGACCGTTGTTTTGTTTTTTTGCTGTACATCTATCTGAATTGAACTAGCCCACCGAGTATTGCCTCATCTGGTAAATGTATTGGAAAATACTCCATGACATCAAAGAATAAAGGCGAAATCTTTTTTTCCAATACACAATACTTCAGAGATATTGTTTTTCATCCATTCCAAGTCATCCCTTTTTAAATTCCTTGAACATATATCTCTGGAAAATATGTTGATTCTGCATTGCACATCGTGAACATTCCGTGGTTAAGCTCAGCAAATGCAATTGGAATGAGTCGCTGCATGAAAATGTGACAATCGTGACTTTTCAACCCGATCAGCCTCGAACAACCAATATCCACACACCGATCAATGTTCGATGTATATCCATCTAGAAACCTAACGTCTTCTTTTAACCACTTTAATAATGTCGTTTTCACCAGACCACACAATATGAATACTGGGACAAGAGACCTTCCATCTCTTAATTCCAACTCAGGTCGTCGACATATTGTCTTCAAATCTTTTCTTGATTGTATATTATCCTTAGTTTTACCCGCCACATTGAAAACAGTATTGATGGCATTATCGAAAAAGTTCTTTTCGATATGCATAACATCTAAATTATGACGTAATATCAATGATTTCCAATATGGTAGTTCCCTAAAGATACTACGTTTATACCAGTTATGTCATGCACCTTGGCTTTTTGGTTTACTATGCCCATGATCTCCACCGCATTCTACCGTTTCTTGTAAATCGCCCATTGTGTTCAATCATTCGTAAAGGATTTGTGTTCCGATTTGCATGGACGGTCCCTCTTCTTTTTCTACCACGTTCTTTCGAAAATTTTTTTTATGACAATCAAACCAACATGGTTTCTTACCATGTACTAGTCGAAATGAATCTGTATCTTCCATAAAATATGGACATGCCAATCTTCCATGCGTGCTCCATCCAGATAACATTCCATAGGCAGGAAAGTCGTTAATTGTCCACAAAAAGACTGCTTTCAATGTGAAATTCTGCTTCATGCTGATGTCATAAACAAGAATTCCTTCGTTCCATAAATGTCTTAATTCATGAATTAAGGGCTGCAAAAAGACATCGAAACTTTTCTTCGGATATTCTGGTCCTGGAATCAACAACGTCAAAAACATTACCTCTCTTTTCAAACACATCTCGGGAGGCAAATTATAGGGAGACAAAATCACCGGCCACAGAGAATATTGACTTCCAGATTGTCCATATGGATTAAAACCATCATTGCACAGGCAAAGATAAATATTTCATTGAAATGTTTCCAAGCCTTACCATCTGATGGATGTTGCATTATACCTTCGGCCGTCGAGTGTTCTGTGTGCCATCTCATTGCCGCAGCGGTTTTTTTCGATTCAAATAACCTTCTCAACCTATTTGCTATAGGCATATAGAACATTTTCTTGTACGGTACATATTTACGAGAAGATGATTTTTTTGGCCGAAACAACATGCAACTGTTTCTACAAACATCAATTTTTTCATGTGGCATTCCCAAATCTTTTAACACATTCTTTGTTTTGTAATATGTCTCGGGAGCTTAATTATTTTCTAGTAAATATTCACGCATGGTTTTGCAAAATGAATCCATGCAATTTTCAGCAACATTGTAGTATGTTTTTATACTCATCAATCTTGAAGATAAAAATAAGTGAGACTGACCTTCACAACAAACTTCATATATAATTTGTTTCGCCGAATCCAATAGGTTGAAGAATCGGCATGCATCGATGTTCGGCATCTCTTCACGCGTTTGTTCATAAATAACTTCTTCAATTCTTCTACTTGTGATTCTTGCACAATATCTCTAACACCGCAATTTTCACCGTGAAAAAATCTTATTTTGTAATTCTCAACAAACCCACCTTGTAAAGATGTTTGCAAACAATTTCTTGACTTTGATACTTCATATTTTTGCATCTTTTGCATGGACATAACATTGTCCCGCGTTCTTGACACAAAGGTTGCGTCGATGCAAAACTCATGAACTCCTCCAATCCGTGTAAGAATTCATGTGTAATCTCTTCGGTTATAGGATCTTTTCTTCTATACATCCACTCTCTCGATCTATATATATCTCGATTTGATGAAGACGACATTTTGATGAAAATATATTTTTTGTTGATGGTTTGATGCTAAAACCTTGATTGTTATCATTAAATAGTTTAAATTGCAACGGAGATCCTTTGGAAACCTCAATGGATGACCGTTGCAAGTTCACGTGAATTTATTTCCACCGATAAGCCTCGAAATTCACAATTTCAACGGCTATCTGTTACAAGTGCCAACGGGCATCCGTTACAATTTGCAACAGATGTCTGTTGGAATTTTTTTCCCGGTTTTCTAACGGGCTTCCAACGGAGGACACCAATGGAAGATATCCGTTAACATCCCGTTAAAAGTTGCAACAGATTGCAACAGACGTGGCAACGGACGATATCCGTTACACTTCCGTTGAAGTTTTTAACGGATTGAAACGAATATATGCTCATTGGAAGTTCTCATAAATCCGTTGCAATCCGTTGCAATTCATCGTCAACGGACGGATCCGTTGCACCATCCGTTGGAAATGGGCTTTTTTTGTAATGTTGATGCACTTTTGTTGAATGAGATGTAGTCTGCCATGCCAAGAAAATATAAGAGATGATTGAGATCCTTTAGAGAAAACCAGGCGTAAGAAGGTTGATGACACGTTGAATTACACTTGTGTGATTTCCTGTAATGACAATGTCATCCACGAAGACAAGGATAAAGATGGTGATGTCCTTGGCACGATAGATAAAGAGGGATGAGTCAAACAGTGAGTTGTGAAACCTAAACTCAAGGAGGAACAATCAAAGTTCATAATACTATATCCTTGGAGCTTGCTTGAGACCGTATAACACCTTGTGGAGTTTGCACACGTGGAAGGGTCGATCACGATCAAGTAAATCTTGATGGTTGTACCATTTACACGTCTTCATTGAGTGTGCCTTGTAGACATGTTTTGTTATTGTCGAGTTGTCGAAGATCCCATCTCGAGGTAACAACAATACGTAGGATAATACGAATGGTGGCAGGTTTGATGATCGGGCTGGATGTATCATGATTTTCAACCCTGGGTCGTTGGTGAAAACCCCTTTTCCACGAGGCAAGCTTTGTACCTTTCAATAGAACAATTTGGAAGACTTTTAGTATGAAACACCCATTTGCAACCAACGATGTTGTAGTTCGGGTAGGAGGCCATTGCGAATAAGAGCATCAAATTCTTCAGTCATAACTTGTCTCCAATGAAAGAGTTTGAGTGTTTGAGAAATATAAATTGGTTCTATGTCAATTTCCTTTAGTAGTGTGACGGTGAAGTATAGTTTTATGTTTGGTTTGGTGATGTTGTTTTCAGACTAGGTGACCATTTGGTGGGTGTTTTGATTCGACGAGGATTTTTTTGATGTATTTGAGGAGGCACCCTGGATGCTTCATGTGTACGAGGGTCGCGGTAAGGAACTAGAGTGAATGGCAAAACTGAGATAGGATGGAACATATGGGGATGGAGTAGGGGAAACAAAAGAGATTGAAGCAAGAAGTAGGAAAGAGAACTGGGACTCATCAAAATTGACGTGTCGAGAGACATAAACTCGACTCAATGGAACATGAAGGCATAGGAAGGCACTCTGAGTGAGTGAGTACCCAACAAGCTGCATGGTGTGGATTTTGGCTGAAGTTTATGGTTGTTGTAGGGGCGAAACCACATATAGCAGAATTATCCAAATGACCGAAGTTTAGAGTAACATTGGATTGTTTTGAAAAGCACTTTGAAAGGTGATATGAGTTGAGACCTGACGTGGGAAGGCGATTGATATATACACAACCGTTGCAAACGAGAAGGGCAAAAAGTCCAGTGGAATAGAGGCATAGGATAAGAGAATAAGTCCGATTTAGATGATATGGTGATGTTTGCAGTCGGATATGCCATTGTGCTCGGGAGTGTGAGATGGAGACGTTAGGTGTGAGATTCCATGAGTAGAGATGAAGGTTTTCAGAGTCATGTATTCACCGTCATTATCGGAATATAAGGTGACGATTTTAGGTTGGAGTTTGTTTTCGACAAGGGCTTTGAAGCGAATGAAAACATCATGAACTTGTGATTTTTGTTGGAGAGGATATAGCCAAGTGTATCGTGTGAAGTGATCAACAAAAATAACATAATATTTGTAGACATCGAAAGACGGAATGAGAGATGTCCATACATTGGAAAATAAAACATCAATGGGCGGTGTGGAGACAATAGAGGAACATGGAATGGATGTTTATGCATTTTATTGATTGAGCAAACCTCATAGGACAAAGATGGACTCGACGAGTGGGACAATGGTAGAGAGTGAGTAGAAACTACTTTATTTAGAATTCCAAGAGAGGGATGACCTAGCCTAGAATGTCACCCGGATAAAGTAGCCTTGATCATAGAAAGCACAGGTGGAGATGTAATGGAGAGAGGAGACCACAAAGGAGAATTCCTCTGCCATTCGTACACATCGTTCTTGAGTTCACCCTTGGTTATTAGTGTTCTCATATTGAGATCCTTCAACTGAAAATAAAACGGGAAAAATTCGACCAAGACGTCGTTCTGAGTACAAAGTTGATATATTGAAATGAAGTTTTTATCAATATGGGGAACACAAAGGACATATCAACATCACAACATGGGATCAAAAGTTCGATGAGTTGCGTGCAAAATTGGAATAGTTCGAAGCATGTCCCAAACTCATTTTTGTTATTGGAGTTAAATCTTAAGATTGTTGTTGGTATGTTTCTTATTCCCTTTTGTTATTTTACTGGTATATATGGATTTTAACGCAACTAAATTACCATTCTATATATTTGTTTTGACTAAATTCTTCATGATTGATAGGTAATTTTTTATCTAAACACCACTTCCGCCAACAGATACTACTTTGACGGTGAAGGTACAGTCGTAACAAATTACATAGAAAGGTAGAAAAATTTGTTTCCCCTGCAAAAATCCAGCGATATTGTTTCCTCTTATCTCTGTTAATATAAATTGTTGTCATGTATCACATATTCATTTCTCATGTACATGTTAAACTTATCAAGCATGATACCCAACAATGTTGTTCTCTGCGCAAAATATACATTGTAAGGACTCTGAGTTTTGTTTTAATTTTCTTGAACACTTTGCACATGCCACATAGGTCCCACTGTTGTCGATCAAGATTTCAATCACGCATGCCTCACAAAAAACCTCATCTTCCTACAGTAGAATATACAAGACATCAATGTATAATAATCAAATAAAATAGTTCTTTTTATAGGTGACAACGAGTAGGGACAACCTTGTGGTCAGATATTGTGATATACTTGTAAAGCTCCAAGATCGAAATTTCTATCTTTACCAATTGTGCACTTGTGTCATTGTTCTTTAAATCATCATCACTATTGTCCCTAATGATGCGTGAGATAATATTGGAGATGTTAAAATGTTCGAATGAACAAAGCTTGATAAGTTTAACATGTATGTGCGAAATGAATATATCGACAGCCACAAAATAAAATTCAGAAAAATTGTTATTTCTGAGACATGTCAAAAGTTTCTGTCAACAAAGATAAAAGGAAACAATATTGCTGGATTTTCTCACAAAAGAAATGTTTTTAAGTAATTTGTAGACCGTAACTTCATCGTCAATGTAATATCTGCTAGTGGACATGGCGTTTAGATAAAGATTACTTATCAACCATGAATGATTTGGTCAAAACAAAGATATAGAATGGTTATTTAGTTACAGTTAAAATCCATATATATACCATCAAAATAACAAATAAGAAACATACCAGACAATCTTGGGATTAACTCCAATAACCAAAATGACCGAAAGACATGCTTCGAACTGTTCCAATTTTAAGCACAACTCATTGGCCTTTTGATCCCATATTTTGATGTTGATGTGCATCCCCTTTTGTCATTAAAAAATTGTTAGTTTGATCATAAGTTTAATGAAGTTAGTAAAATAAGATTTATGGACCACCAACCCAAATATCTACAGCCGTAGCGAAATATGGGGATGACACATTTTCATTGTGTGGATCTTTGATAGCAGAGACTCGACCAATCACATTCGCAAAGGAAGAAACGACATGTTGTGTAGATCACTTTGAAGTAGGAACATAGATTTTAAACCAAAAACTACCTGGTAGAGAAAGGTTTTTATTGACCAAAGAACTCAACTTCGCATATGTGGACAACCGGAAAACCTGATGCGGAATGGTAACAGTTTCTTCTGTGACATCTGACAATTCTCACGTACGTGAATTCTGTGAGTTTTTGTGACGTTGAACACATTGATGTTGATCAACGTGGATATGGGATTTGCCGGATCAAAGGGCATCACGGTGTCAGAAGGAGCAATGTTGCTCGAAGAATTGTCGTCGGCAACCATAGGTAGGCAAAGACGATATCGTCGAAAGGAGGGCTATGTCCTGATATAAATTCAGCACTCTAATACCATATATAACATGCCAAATCATATTGATTTAAGATTGGATTACAAGATTTATACATATACAGATTTGCTAAGATTACAGAAATAAAATTGGCTAAGATGGAAAGAGAATATAATAGAAGTGGATCATTTGACTAAACCGACAAAATTGACCTAACCAGAGTTCCAAATCTATCATAAAGAACCAATCCAACTCCAAATTACGATAGTCGTAATGCCCGACAAAAGCATCCCTGACATGGAATCATCATCGAACGCACCAAAGAAGGTGTTAACGGAGACTCGTTTCTCTAACTTGGAGCCATCTCTCTCCGGCGAGATCTTGGAGGCGTTCAGAAAGTTCAGGTAGGAGTTCTGAACTCCGTTTCAGGCCGCGACCATCCCGTTGCTCTTTTTGTGAATTCATATTTATATTTTTTTCTTTTTAATGTCAAAACTTTTATAAATCAAAATATAATATTATTATATTTATATTACATTTTTACTTTTTATATATATGATCTAAACAGTCGATACACCATCTATGTTAAATGCTGGATCACCGTCGGACGTGACCTTCTCTTTATTTCCTCATTTTTGGTTTCCATTTCCCACTTGGAGCTCCTGGAACCACTTCCACTTTGCCCTTTTTCTATATCATAAGTAATGGCATTGGTTCCTATATAATTTAAAAGACATTAACAAAAATGCCAATGCAAGAATAGTTCCATGTTTATCTGACCCACACTCAAAATCTCAAAAACTTATATCCATTCGACATTTAAATTCTCACAGTATGAGGAATATAAGATCTCAAACTGATAGAACAACAAAAAAGTGAGTTCTATGAGGAATGTCATTCACAACGAGTCGAAGAGTCTTTACTCAAAATATACAAAATTCGTATTCACTACCATAAACCATAGGAACCGTGACGTCGAAGCAACTAGAATCCACAAAACCAAATGCTAGCTAATGCAATCACTCGTGAACGTGACCCTCTTCACAATCAAGAATTGAAAGATCTCAGACTGCATATGCTATCTTAACCTTAGATGAGGATGAGCAAGACATCGATTATGAAACTATAATCCAAAAAATCAAATACCTGCTAATGCGAATACCGTAATTTTTTATAATGTAGGCATAACAATGTAATTGATAGAAAAATATGGGGAACGTGAAGAGACATAGTCCCACATTGGAAATAAGAAAAGTAATTGATATGATATATTAATGATTTCACTTCTTACACATAAGATTTAAAGATGGGTTTTGGATTGGGTATGTGTCATGTGATGGACTTATGAACATTAAATACATATTAAATGTCAAATATAGGGACATTTAATATATATTAAATCTGAAATTAATTTTTAATTACGTTGAGTTTAATTTTTTATTTTTTCGTATTATGTAGGATACAATTTTCCAAAGAGATATAACCTTATGAATAATTATGACTATTAGAGTTTAAATCGAAGAGATACAACCATTCCACCTTATGAACAATCATCACTGTTTAAGGTTAATCGAATTTTTGAAGAAACGGATAATACAACTTTTTCTCTTTTGATTAATCATACAAAAACATACAAAGTAGATTCGACAGAATACACTTTTGTGATCGTTGAATCCTTTAGACAAAAATAAATTATGTCGTAAGACACTGTATAGACCTCTATCGAAACGTCAGTATTTATATTTATTTATTCCGCTTATAGTTTATTATTTATCGTACTAAACTATTACAAAAGAAGAAGGATTGTTCCAACAGCAATGCCATTTCAGTCATTTTCATCAAGAATTGAAAGATCACACGATCACATTGATGATTTCTTATTTTTAAATCTATATGAAGCTGTTCATCCTAGCTTATGAGTTACCATCTTAATCACACCATAAAGTTTATCGATTTAATCGAAGAGCCAAAAGGAAAAGACGAACAAGAATGATTTATTGTCGTCAAAAGAATGCTTAAATTTCGTTAATCTTCAAAAGTCACATGTCATGTCAGTTCCGCATTGGAGGTAACATCATTGGAATCTGAATGAATCTTGAATATTTGGACTTGTACAGAACAAGAGCAAATCTATAACCAACACCAACAATTTCCAGAAGAAAGAATGATCATTCCAATTGAATTTCCTACCAAAAAATGGCGGGGGTAAAGCAATTACCCCTCTGTTCATAGCCCCGTCGAGGAAAACCAGCAATCACCTCTAAACACGCGCGGCGATCGGAGCTGCGGCCGCCGCGGCGGAGGAAGCCGCGCCGCTGAGGAACGACAGGAATCCGGCGGCCGCAGGCTCCGTTTCATCCAAGAAAAGATCCTCCGGGACCCTAAATGCGCCATGTAAGCACACGATCCCGACGCTAACCAACAAAGCCGTTATCAAGAGAGATCCAACGCTGGTAAGGAACACGACCACTACCGTCAGAATCACTAACCCACCGAGCGTCTCTCGATCGGAAAATGTACGGCCTAGGATAACCAGAGGCTGATCCGATGGCTGGAAGAGATAGAGGAACATCCAAGCGCCGAGGAGGCCGACGAGCACGAGGAGCGACCAAGGGTGAGAGAGGAGAGAGAGTGCGAGGACAAGGAACAATATCGTAACATAATTGACCTTGAAGTAGGGAAGATTCTTCCGGATTCGAGAATAAGCGTCGGAAAGAGACTCCGGTCGGGAAATGGAGCTCCGGTCGACGAGCTCCCACCAGGGCCGTCGCTGCGAGAAACCATGTCGAATCGACGACGAGAGGCGGGAGAAGAACGCGCGGAAGGCGGGGGTAGCAACCGAAGGCTGGGCCTCTGCGGCGGGATGGTTTGAGATTGGAATGGTGGGAGGATTCGCCATCGTCGACGGCGTCGCGTGGGATCTCGGTACGGTTGGCGCGTGGGTGCGATCGTAACTGCGTAGGAAGCTACGGATCTCTTAAGTAACCGTGTGCACGTGGGATCGTTATTGTTAATAATAGATTGCAACACTGATGGTAACGCGTTTCCATCGTGGAATCTGGACCGTACACGTGGCATGAAAAAATATATACCTGAATCAGATCACCCTCCAAGTGAACCGAGAAAGCCCAGTGACACCAAAGCTCAAACCTAAGCCCATGAGCCGAATTAATTTCTATTTTTGTATAATAAATAAATATCTTTGTTAGGATTTCTATTTCGTTTAATGAGTGTAGCCCACATAGTTATAATGGGCCTACAGTTATAGTCATATCTTAAATTTTATTTTCAGATTTTTTTGCATCTACTATCATGAGATATGACCATATGATCATAAGAGATTTTTAAGTCTTGTCACTAAACGAATATTATTATCAATATAAAAACCTTAATTTTCGTATTTATCCAAAATTTGTTGTTGCCCATTTTTATAGTGTAAATTTTAATCAGAAAATATTACTAATCGACAAGGTTTCAGAAAGAGCTAGGTACTAGACGGACAGACACCTAGCGTGTAACACCCCCGTCCCGAAACAATTTCGGGACTAAGAGTGTCTACCATCACCTCCAAGAGATGGCTACACGTGTCATCGTTCAAACACATTTATAAAATAAATGTAAATGATTTATTTCGAAATAAGAGTGGTCCGGATCAAATAGCAAAACAATATGTAAATATCATAGTCACGATAAATAAAAAAACGAAATGCAAAATAAAATTCATCGAGACCTCATGCACGCCTCTCCCATCAGTCCACTGTGAACCTTCATGTTGCTGCTCAACCTCGTTACTTTTTCTTCTCGCCATATCCTGTCCATCCACGATAACCCAAAAATTGGGTGAATACGACATACGCACTCAGTTAGATCAATACGTGTACGTACTCTGTGCCACGTATTGTCCCGCTCGAACTGAATATCATAAAATAATGATATATCCAAAGTCTAAACTAAAGATATACAGATAACTCTACCCAACCCGACTGAATATCTAAAGTCTAAGACTAGTACCACACTGGATCATAACGCACAGAGTCCACATGACTCTAGCTCGGGCATATGCTCGCAAAGTCCAAAAGACCCTAGTATACTGAAAATCTCGCAAGGTCACAACGTACCCTAGCTATCAGTACACACTGAAAATCTCGCAAGGTCACAACGTACCCCAGCTATCAGTACACACTGAAAATCTCGCAAGGTCACAACGTACCCCAGCTATCAGTACACACTGAAAATCTCGCAAGGTCACAACGTACCCCAGCTATCAGTACACTACACTGAAAATCTCGCAAGGTCACAACGTACCCCAGCTATCAGTACACACTGAAAATCTCGCAAGGTCACAACGTACCCCAGCTATCAGTACACTACACTGAAAATCTCGCAAGGTCACAACGTACCCCAGCTATCAGTACACACTGAAAATCTCGCAAGGTCACAACGTACCCCAGCTATCAGTACACACTGAAAATCTCGCAAGGTCACAACGTACCCCAGCTATCAGTACACACTGAAAATCTCGCAAGGTCACAACGTACCCCAGCTATCAGTATCATACAGCGCTCCGTCGCTCGAAAGGTTACCACAACCCCAACACGGTATGACGCCG
>CM071871.1:37158616-37174521 GCA_036759665.1 Gynandropsis gynandra | reverse complement strand
AATTAATAATATAAATATATATATATATATTATAAATACATAGGTAAGTCGGTGCCGACTTACCTTGTATCACGGACTTCACATTGCGCCTAGCACCTAGGCGGGGCCTAGACGATGTCTAGGCGGACTAGGCGAATATATATATTTTATTTTTATTTAATGCAATTATAATATAATATTTAATTCCAAATGTTTATAAGTACTTAATTTTATAAAAAAATATATAAATAAATAAACTTTAGTATTTATAAAAAATATTTATAAGTATTAAATTCATAATATCAAACTTACAATGACAAACAATATAAAACAAACAAAATATAGAAAATAGTTGTCGAGTGAGGATGATGTTTGACCAAGACAAAGGCAAAGACGAAGGCGAATGCGAGAGATGAGACCAAGGGTGGAGATGAAACAAATAAGAAGATGAGAAATGAAAGCGATGACAAAAGATAAAGATGATGACAATATACGAGAGACGATAGAAGATAAGAACAACAAGGATGAAGGTAAAGACGATAATGAGATACGAATGTAAGGACAAAAGATTCAGGTGAAGACAATAAATGATGCAATAGATAGAAGAAGACAAATGAAATGACGATGGAAAAGTCGATAAAAGATAATCGCATGGATATATGTTATTGTTAGTTTTTTCTTTAAATATCAAAACGATGTCGTTTTGAAGTCAATTTTTCTTTAATAATAGATCGTCTAAAAATTAATCGAACGGTCAGAGAGCGTCTAATGTCTAGACGAGATCTAGATGGCATTTAGGCGGAATTTTTAGAACACTGTATCGATGAGTTTTATTACGAAATCAAGATCAAGGAATCTAATTAATTGTATTTTGGCTAAGTTCAAAATTTAATGATCCTAGCTTTCTTTTTAGGAATTAGTGTCCAATATAAAATAATCTCTCCGGGAACGGATAAGCACAAAGACGTGTCATCAACCACTGAGGCTGAGGATAACGATAAAACAGTACAATAAAGGAAATAATAATATATATTTCATTCAATAATGCACCAAACAACAATATATACACATCTACACAAGCGGAAAAAAATATCTCACAGTGGCAAAAATGTAATAAAATCAGAAAACGGAGAGTAATTTCATAGCCTATTCCTTTATATAATTCTGCATATCTCATCACTTTTTCTTATTCATATCTAAACCGGAGGAAGTAGAAAGGCGAGAGAAGCAATATGGAAGTGATTACTCAGAGATCGACGTCGATGTTGAATCCTGACGCTCCGATGTTTGTCCCTCAGGCGTATCGGACGGTGGAAGATTTTTCCGATCAGTGGTGGGATCTCGTTCAGTCTTGTCCCTGGTTCCGCGACTACTGGCTCCGAGAATGCTTCTGCGATCCCGAGAGTGACCCTCTCTCCTCCGATTTTCTCGATTTCTCTATTCTCCCTGACGACGATGAAGTACTCTTCTACGAACATCACGATCTCGATCACACAGGTGTGTAGTATGCTCCTGAAGACCGTGTTGACTCGTCCAAATCCAAAACTCGTCGCTGACTCAGTTACTCTTTTTTTTGCAGGGGAGGAGAGGAGAGTGGTAAAGATCGGAGGGTCAGGAAGGAGGAAAGGACGGGGTGCGGCGGAGCCACCTAAGTATGCGGAGAAGGCGGCGAAGGTGGTGAATGTGAAGGTGAGTCCGAGGACGATTCAGCAACCGAGGTAACTCGGACGAGTCCATTAGAGCTCGATCTTTGGGCAGAGTGTTTTTTTTTTGTAATTTTAATTTGGGAATTATTATTATGTAGATTAATTGTAGTAGCTAGCCATCACAGGCCTTTAACGTCAGCTCTGCATCTTGTCGGATTTTGTACAAAAGTAAATAATATTGAGATCGACCTCTTATTCGTTTCTGTATTCTAATATATATATAGTATATACACATTCTATGCAGAAAGGTTCATAAAAATATAAAAATTTGATCTCAACTATTAAATCTATACATGATTTAATTTTTTTATTGTTAAAATAAATGTTATAATAAATTATATTATTTTTAAATTAATTTATGAATATACATTTTTTAAATGATTAATGTATATATATATATATATATTTAGCGTGGTTCATTAAAAACAATCCATTATTAATAACGCAATAATATTCTTAGAGTATATAAATCTTTTGAATAAATAATAGTATACTTATTAAAATAATTGATTTAAATCTTTTGAATTTTAAATATGTAAAAAATAGAACAAAAATAAACAAATAGACATTTAATAAATTAATTTTTGTTGGTTTATTAAATTTAATAATGATAATGTCTAACTAATTTTTTGAAATTTTATGTTTTTTAGTTTTTTTATTAATGTATATCTTTGTAACACTATCAAAGCACCTAGATATTAAACAAAATATATGTTAATAATATTATTAAATTTATACATATAAATAAATACGATATAATTTTTATTATAATATTTTAAATGTTATAATACTTACGGCTAACCAATTTAAAAAGTACAAATATCCATAACAGTTTTCTAAGTAATAAATCTTTTTATATGAATTCATTGACAATAAAGTTTATATTTTTAATTTATAATATTAGAAAGAAAAATTAATTAATATATTTACATAATAGTTTAATTGGATAAATTATAAATATATATATAATTTATTTGCTAATCATTAAACGTATGTAATTTTTTTGTGGTGAAGATGCCACATTTAAATTTGTTCCTTGTATTCCCTTTAGTAGTTCTACAACATCTCATATTTATAAAAATAACAAACAATAAATTAGAATTAAAAAATAGAATAATTAATAAATTAACAAAAAAAAAACAAAAATGTTAATTCTTCATATTTATTTGCCAATGAAAACAAATTTTTATATAATATTATATTTAGTTTTTTTTTTGGAATATGATTGGTTCTATTAACTATCCTCTTGACAATAGTATTTTCTTTAAAATATTAATATTTGATTAAATACAATAATAATTAACTAATATTTGATTAAATACAATAAATTTTAAAAAATTAAAATAATTTATGTAAAATATTATAATGTTAGATTTAATATATTATTTAGTTGTGAATAATATATTAATATTTTATTAAGTATAATAAATTAAAAAACATTTTAAATATTTATATTTATATATATCATATTTTTATATAAATATTTAGTTATAAATAATATATTAATATTTGATTAAATACAATAAATCTAAAAAACATTTTAAATATTTTATGTTATTTTAAATACAATGCGCCAAATGGTTATATTATTTTTCATAATATGATAATCACATTTAAATTAAAGGTTCATCTATAGAAAATATAATTAAATAAAAATTAAATATTAATAAATCTATTCAAACAAATTATATATATATATATAAACCATATGTAATCCAAATGTAGTTTTTTCTTTCCAATTTGATCAAATGAGATTTTAAATAATGATTTATATAATCTAAAAATTAGAAAATAAATTATAAATATTTATGATATATTTCTAATAAATATATGTATAAAAGATTGTGATATTTTAATGATCATGCAATATACAACACATATTATGATTATAAAATAATATATAATGAATCGAGGCATGAATCGAAGAAATGGCACCACACAAACTATGACAACTCTATCACTTCGTCGCAATATTTAACCCATGTAAACAAAACTACTTGACCCTTTATTGTCAAGAAAACCAAAAAGCCTATGGAAGGTCATCGTTCAAGACTCCAAAATCAGATCAAACCTTCTAAAAAATCACAATTCCTTGGCTTACAATTTGGATCAGAAAGACATGTCTCCAATGGATTGTATTCATCCATGGAACCTTCCATAAGCTCTTGGGGAGAATTTACCGCATTTGACTTGGTCGAATCTAGTTCAGCTGATAAACCATATAGATGAACCTATGAGGTTCGGATGGTCGGATCAATTTCAACCGAGAAACCAAAGAGATGAACTCAATGAGATTGGAAAGATGATAGTACCTAGGTTTACACAAGCAAATTTCCTGATATGTACCTTTTTTATTCTCATTCTCGTAACATGATGTATGAATTCTTCGTCTTTCGTTGCCTTTTTACAGATTTATCACCAACAATTTCATGTTGAAGTAGCAGGGTATTCTTCGACGATGGACATGGCAAATAACCGCTCGATAGGCTAGAAAGCCAAGAAATACTCGGATTCCAACCTTTATCGTAGATAACTAACGAATCAAGGATTTAATCCATAAACAAAAATGTGGACATTGATGAGATGATTTGACCTTAAAGAAGAAATGAGAAGGGTGAAAGCTAAGATGGTTACATTAAACACATAACAAGAATGGAAACGCTTGTGGAGGCATTAAGAAATGAAAGAGGAGTAGAAACGATAGAGGAAATAATTGACCAATTCGCTAGAAATAAAAGTTATTTTTTTTATAAGGATCAGAGAGAAAACAAATCTCATTATTAATATATAGATAGATTTTAGTGCCCATGTGTCTCACTCCATTCCATGTTTTTCTTCCTCTTTGTTTTTTAATTGTTCATTGTCAATTTTTCTGTTTTTTTTAATACCGGAAAAGGAGACGTTTTTTTATAACAAAAAAGAAGATGTTTTTTCGTTTGTTAAATCCATTTAATATTTATAATATTATGATTTTTATAAAAAGTAGATTTAAGAAAAAAAATGCATTTAATAGTTATTTTTTAACATCAGTTAAAATTTTAAAAAATAAAAACAAGTGTTTGTTGAGGTGGCAACTTAAAAATACAAAAAAAAATATCTTTTTTAAAGAAGATGATTGCTAAGGTGGTAGTCTAGAAATTTTAATCTCTCATAAACATATACGATTTAGTTTTTTTATTTTTATTTTTTAAAGAAAAATATTTGTGAATATAAATGTCTATCTATTATGTAAAATTTATTAATTATTATAAGTAATATATTAAGTTTTTATTATGTATAATAAATTTTTAATATTAACAAAACATTTAAAATATTTTATATAAAATATTATAACGTTAGGTTTGCTGACTGGACTGCCACGTCACTATCGACGTGGCGACACCAGAATTCAGCAAACCTAACTTTTAATATATAAGACTAGGAGTGAAACATGCGCGATGCACAGTTCTTTTAGACGATTAACACAATTATTTATATATTTATTTTTTAGTGTGATTCATTTAAAATAATTGATTATCAATAGCGCAATAATGTTTTGTATAGTGTGTTATAATGTGTTTCATAAAAAACTAAAAAACATAGTATACTTATTAAAGCAATTGGATTTAAATCTTTTGAATTCCAAATATGTAAAAAATAAAATAAAGATAAACAAACAGAAATATGATAAATTAAGTTCTATTGGTTTATTGAATTTAATAGTGTTAACGTCTTTCGTCCATATCCGTATTTAACAAAAAATGATTAAAAGAAGATAAAAATTGAGTTGATATACTCTATAAACTTACTTGTTTTGAAACTTTTTATGTTCTTTAGTTTTTTATTAATGTAGATCTTTGTAGCCGATGAGATATAAAGTATCAAAACACTTGGATATTAAACGAAAAACATGTTAGTTAGTAATATTACTAAATTTACACGTAATAAATAAACAAGATATAATTTATCTATAACACTTGAAATGTTATAATACTTACCGCTAACCAATTTAGAAAGTACAGATGTGACCACCATAACAGTTTTTCTAAGTATCAGGTCTTCCATATGAGATCGAATATTAGCTGTTAGCTTATCCCACAATGAAAGTTTGATGATAACGTTCATGTTTCAATTTATAATGTTAGAAATAAAAATTAATTAATACATTTAGATAACATTTTATTGGGATAAATTATATATATCTTACTTGTTAATCATTAAGCGTATGTAAATTTTTTGTGTTGAAGATGTCATATTTAAATTTGTTACATGTACTCTCATTAGTAGTCCGACAACATCTCATATTTATAAAAAATAATAAACAATAAATTAGAATAATAGCATAATTAATGAATTAATGGTGAGCAACTAACGTGGTAATTTTTCTTGTTTGTTTGCCAATGAAAACAAACCTTTATATAACATTATATTGAACCTTTCTTTTGGAATATGATTGGTTCCATTAACGATCCTCTCGAAAATGGTATTTTCTTTAAAATAAATGTGCATTCTATTATCGGTTAATCTGAATTTTGTCGCATTGGGCACGACCAATAAATTCTTTAGAGTGAAGACATCTCTTTTTTTTAATCAAATTAAATTTCTCATAATATATAAGCGGAATTCTTCCTTCAATTTTTGTACCCTATTATATAACAATTATAGAAAGATTAAAATATTTTTAATAATGTGTTAATTGTAACTTAGATATCCAATCTTCTTTTTTCACCTATCTCTTTTCAAATCATAAATATTTTTATTTTACTTTTATTTTAAAAAATGGTATTTGAAAAGTTATATACAATTTTAAAATTAAATATATTTGTTTTTCAAATCATAAAAATTAAAAAATCTATATATACAAATATAGATTTTTTCCTCCGTTTATATAAAAGTTTAGTTATGAATAATATATTAATATTTGATTAAATATAATAAATTTTAAAAGATTTGAAATAATTGATGTAATATATTAGAATGTTAGGTTTAATATATTATTTATAGCTAAATCTCTATATAAAAGGAGGAAAAAATTATATTTGTATATATAATTTTTTTTTCCTATTTTTATATAAAGATTTAGTAATAAATAATATATTAATATTTGATTAAGTGTAATAAATTAAAAAACATTTTAAATATTTATATTTTAATATATAGATTTTTTCATATTCTTATATAAAGATTTAGTTATAAATAATATATTAATACTTGATTAAATATAATAAATTTAAAAACATTTTAAATATTTTATGTTATTTTAAATACAATGTGCGAATGGTTATATTATTTTTTATAACATGATAATCACATTTAAATTAAAGGTTCGTATGTGGAAAATATAATTTAAATATGTCTTGTATAAAATTGAATAATAATAAATCTATTCAAAATATATATAAATACAAACCATTTGTAATATAGTTCAAATCAAAAAAAATATTTTTCATGACATACAAATGTAGTTTTTCCTTTCCAATTTGATCAAATGAGGTTATAAATAATGATTTATATAATCTAAAATTAGAAAATAAATTATAAATATTTGTAATATACTTCTGGTAATGTATAAAATATTGTGATATTTTAGTGGTCATGCAATATACAACCACATATTATGATTATGAAATAATATATATTGAAACAAAATCATTCAAATAAAAAATAAACATTGTCAAATTCGATTTTCAAGTGAAAATTCGAGAAAGCGAAAGGATACAATGAATTGTGGTTTAGTCTATTTTTACAATTAAATTAATATTTTTAAAAGAAGATTGACCACGTGGATTCACCAAATGGGACCGGAGCACGAAAACTTCAACAGATGATTCTCGTCCTCATTCTCCTCTACCTCCTCCGATGCAAGATTCTCTTCCTCCGATGTGGAAACTGTTACCAACACATTTAAACAAACAATTAGTGTGCATTTGTGAGTTAAGTACTCAGAATAACATTTTTTCAAACGAAATAGATGGAATGTTTCGAAAGCCTTTCTCTCACACTACATTCTATCTATAAATATAGAGATCCATTCGAGCTCTCTCCTCACACCCTTCCCTGCTTGTCCAACTCTTCCATCATTCTCATTTTCTTATCCCGTGAACCATGGAATCGGTTGTGGAGAATGAGCCATGAAATCGACAATAAAGAATGAGCCATGGATTCAGTTCGACGACACCGAATCGAGAGGTCCGTGGATGAGGCAGGTTGAAGGAGAGAAAATATAAGAGGTTAGAGGTAAATTGGGAGGTAAGTCAATATTAATTTTGACGTTTAGGTCTCCACGTTTGGAAATAAATTAAATACAATTGTTTTTAATTAATTTGTAGAGTAGCGGAGATTTGATAAGAGAAATAAAAACGTTTAGGTTATGAATATGTTTGAAATAAATGAAATACATTTACTTTTAATTAATTTGTAGAGTACTAGACACTTTTAAAGAAAAAACAAAAACGTTTTAAAAAAATTTCAATTAATATATAATTAAAAATAAAAAATAAACATTTATTACAATTGTATGAACTTGTTTTTAATTATATTCAATGTGTAATAAATTTGTAATTAAAATATTAATAAGAACGATTAGGTGATGAATATGTTGAAAATAAATTTAATTTATTTACTTTTAGTTAATTTGTAGAGTAATAAACACTGTTAAATAAAAAATAAAACCATTTAAAAAATTTCAATTAATATATAATTAAAAAATAAAATAAAAACTAAACATTTATTACAATTATATTTTCTTTTTTTGTTTGTATTGAATGTATAATATAGTTGTAGTTAAAATATTAATATAATAAATACAATTATATTAATAATTTTTATTTTTATTCTATAGAAACCACCTCAACATTTTTCTTTTATATGTATAAATTATTAATTTTAATTTGTTTTATAATAAAACTTTTGTTTGCTGAGTTGGCTTCACAGAAACCACTCCAATATCTTTCTTTTATATATAAGATTTATGAAAATAAATATATTTGAATCTATAATAGAAATTTAATCTCTCATATACATGAACAATTTACTTTTTCTATTTTTATTTAAAAATATATTTGTGAATATATATGTCTATCTATTATGTAAAATTTGTTAACTATTATAAGTAATATATTAATTTTTTATTAAGTATAATAAATTTTTAATGTTAACAAAACATTTAAAATATTTTATTTGAAATGTTATGACGTTAGGTTTGCTGATTGGACTACCACGTCATTGTCGATGTGGCATCACCAGCCAGAATTTAACAAATCTAACTTTTAATATATAAGATTTGTCATCACATTTAAACCTTATATTCATTTCAAGTGGGGTCGGACTTGTTTTCTTTCTTTCACTTAAAATTTTTCAATAAATCTTTTTGCATATCCTTGTTGCCCAATAAATATTCTATCTTTCATATTTTTATCGTGAACCTAGTAAATTTGTTCAATTCTCCTATTTTTTTATTTTAAATTTGACCCGACATATAATATTTAAGATGACTATTCTATGCATCATTATCTCCGATGAAAATCATATCATCCACGTATATAAACAAAATTACATTGATGCCTTCACAAGACGATAGAGGAACTCTTGGCGGCCATATGGATTTCTATCATTTTCTAACTATCAAAAAATTTTTTTGCATCTTCATTTAGATTTTCTTCAATATTTTTCATATTTCTTTCACCGAAAACATTTTGTACAATTTCCACATAAATTTTTATTCTACATCTTGATGTATCTCAATAATCTCACTATTTGCAATATTCCTATTAAAATCTTCAATAACATTACTATTTCGTGATACAATGTTCTCCATGTTAGATAAACACATCAAGCAATTCGGAGTATAAATCTAAAAACATAAAATAAATTCAATATCGTTTAATTTGTTATGTATTGTGTTTAATTTGAGTCTCTGAATGTATTATTCGAGTTATATATGTGTGTGGTGGTACTAAATTCTACTAGCATAATGCTCGTTTTGTAAGATAATGAACCTAAAACATCATTGTATCATATTTAAAATTCAATAGTTAAAACAATATAAAAAAACTATTTGATAGAGATTTAGTAAAGAAAAAATTAGTTACATACTCTCGTTCTCATTTGCTCATTTTTTTTATTTATACTTAATGGGTTTTCTTACATATGTATTGTATTAAATAACTAAATAACTACAACGAACTTCTCAAAAACACATTCGATGGTGGAATTTCATTACTGGACTTACAAAATATGAAATAAATCAAATCTATTCGATGTCCGTTCGGATTTGGATATCTATACTGTCCACTCATCTATATATATATATATTAATGTGTAAAATTTATTTATGTCCACTTTAAGACATGTGTGAAGTTTATGTATTTCCACTTTAAGATGAAATAAATTGTCTAGACTATAATATTACGACATGTTTATAATTATTGTTTCTTAAATTAAGACAAGTATCTAAAAAATGATGAAACATGAAGTATAAATTATTTATATTTGAAATTTTAAAGTGGAGATGTAAGATTTAACATTATATTTGGATTTTTTAAAATATAGATGTAAGATTTAATATTTTATTAGGATTTAGTATGTAATACTCAGTATCTAGGGTTTAGCTCTTTAATAAAAAACAATTAGACGAGAGAAGTCATTATATTTAAATAAAAATGGCCCAACATATATATACGCAAAAGAGACTAGTTTAAAATTTAAAATTTAATAGAAAGTAAAAAATTGGCAATATAATGATAAGAAGCGACTAAATTTAAAAGATTTTTAAGATTATGCTAATTTGAAAATTTCAAAGAGAATTTGGTTTTCAAAACCTTTTTAAAAAATAAATTAGGATTAAAATAAATACAATATTTGTTGAATAATAAAATACCAAATGAATGCCATCCATACAATTCTAAATTCTCACTTTAAATTCTAAAAACAAACAAAATTAAATTAGATTTCTACATCTAAATCTAAATTTTAATTTGAAAAAACCAAATATATTTAAATTTTAAATTCGAAATTTGAAAAGAGACTCAAAAATATTAAAAATAAAAATAGCCACATGCAAATGGAATAACAGAAAAGATTCTCATATTTCAAATTCCATCTTTTTGTCGTACCCTAAAACAGTATGAGACAATGACGAATTATATATATATATATATATATGTTTTTGTCCTCTTTCTCTTCTTTCCTAAACCCTAACTTTTTCATTTCTCTCTCTCTAAACATGGATCAGTCCGGCTATGGAGCTCCTTTCGGGTATAATCACAAGAAGATAATTCCCGACGAAGATGATCAGGACTTACAGAACACTCGCCCCACAAACCGCCGGAAAACTAACGGTGCTGCCGGAGAAGTTCAAAATGACGACTTCTTTCTCGATCTTTCTTTGGGCCGCCCGTGTACACCATCACCGATGGTGCAACCTACGCCTTCTACGTCCTCACAACAACCGTCTCCGATTCTTGATTTTCTCCTCCCTCTATCTACGCCTCCGCCGCCGCCGGAAGTCGATTTCTTCTCTCCATGCCTTGAACTCCGTGCAGTCCTCATCCCTCGGCCGCAGAATCCGGCACCAAAATCCGCCGTCAAAACGCGCCGCCGTTCTACAGTCTCGGGGGAAATCGAAACGGTGCCGCCACCGTACCCGTGGGCGACGAATCAACGCGGGAGAATTCACAGCTTAGAGTACCTGGAGTCGAAGCAGATCACTATGATAACCGGAGATGTACAGTGCAAATACTGCGAGCAGATACAGGAGATAAGCTACGATCTGAGGGAGAAATTCAGAGAGGTGGAGAGATTCATCGAAGAGAACAAGGATAAGATGAGGGAAAGCCGGTGGCGATGAGATGCAATATCTGCGAGAAGGAGAGGGCGGTGAAGCCGGTGATAGGTGATCGGAAAAGGGAGATCAATTGGTTGTTCTTGCTGCTGGGTATGAATCTGGGATATTGTACATTGGCTCAACTCAAGTATTTCTGCAAACACTCCAACAACCATCGCACTGGTGCAAAGGATCGAGTCCTCTTTTTAACCTACTTGGCTCTCTGCAAAATGCTCAAGCCATGCGACGACCTCTTTCAACGGTAAATGCCTTTTCTTTCTTTCTTGATTTCTTGATTACTTTGGACCTTTTTTTTTTCTTTTTTTGTGGATTGATTTTAATACATGGATATTATTACATGTGTTAAATGCATAGTTAGATTTGGCATGCAAGATTTCATTCTCGTTCATTATATTATATATGTTTTCCATTTTCTAATCCGATGGCAAATATAATATTTGGCTATTTGTCTAAAATTTTGTATTTCTTTCGTCAATTCCGAATATAATACAATAGAAAAATGGTATAATATTCTGAATATAAAACAATAGAAAAAATGGTGAAAACTTATAATACATCATAAAACAAATTACAATTTCATTTATGTTAACGAACCAAAATTTTGTAGATTATAGCATTTCTTTTGTAGATTCTAACAAAACTTTTGTTAAATTCTATGTTAGGTTCAAAATAAAATGATTTTATTTATAGCAAATTATGAGCAGATTCTATGTTAGTTATATTATCAAACTCAAATTTGTAGATTTTATGTTGAATTCACATAAGGGGTAGAAACACACTGGGTTGGTTAGATTTTTAATTATAGTATTCCAAAATCTAATATGTCATTTAGTTCTCTGACTTGGAGATTCTATCATTACTTTATTTTTCTAAGTGAAATTCATTTCCAAATCTTTAATTTTGCTATATAGTTACTAGATCTAATAGTTAATTAATTACCATATCTTAAAAAAATATTCTTAATACTACATAAATTGTAAGACAATTAAAAAATTCAAGAAAATCCGTTGAGAATAAAAAATTCGGGTGAAACTAACATTAAAATTAAATTTTGAAGTTTTAATTGGACAAGATTCGAATTCAAAGATAAAATTGAGCTAACATAAATATTATGGATGTAATAAACCAATCCCCATTAAATTTGGGATCGATTGATATTTGAGAGCAAACACAACTATTTGTGATATTCCAAATATTTGATATGTCATCTAGGTGTATGCATAAGAATTTATTATATTATTTTTAATTTATTTTCAAATGAATTTCATTTCCAAATCTTGATCTTATATTTTATAATTACAAAAACATATTAGATATTTCATTATAATATTTTAGTTTTATTATTATTTTAATACCGTATAACAATTCACAATTTTTTTTTAAAAAAATTAAACCAAATTTACTTTTTTTAGCAATCAATCACTGAATTTAAAATTATTTGGAAAAGATACAAGAAGACCAGTGAACTGCCTCCAAATTTTATGGAACTCGTTAATTTCAAAAAAATTAGGTTTAAAACAAATTTACTAGTATGTGTTTGATCACATAATTGACTAATGCTTATTAGATTTGTTCGAAGTCCCTGCACAAAAGAGGGTGTACAAATTTTGGTTGTTATGGTAAAATGAATGGTTGTCAGATTGAAATTTTTGTTGCTCCTAACCATATCAAAATTATTAATCTCAAAGATTGCTCCTTTTTCAGAAATGAGTTGGAGCGGTTTAGAAGATTGTAAGGTATTGATGTTTGAGTTAAAATTCAACTGAAAAAAAAAACAACATCAAAATATATGAGTTACTATAAAACAAATCAAAATTATTTGTTCTAACTATATTTTAATATCATCTTATTATAAAAAATTAAATTAATAATATTTATTAAAAACTTACGAAAACATATATTTATTATATCAAATATTTTATAAACCATATCTTTTAAAAAAACAAATAAGACAACATTTGTATGAATCATAAAATATATATTCATCATGTTTAGATTGCCTATAATAAAGAAATCGTAATTTTTTCCTCCTTTCAAAATCAAGAGAAACAAACACATTTATTATAGAAAAAAGTTAATGTATAAATCTTTTCAAGAAAAATATAATAATATATTAAATATTGAATTAAAAATATAAAAGATTATTATATTTTATATTTAAAATAAATTAAAATAATTTTATATCAATAATAATAATCCAAATAAAAAAGTATTAATAGTAATAATAAATATTCAATCTCTTTATTGCAAGAGTTATTTTGTCACTACAAAAAAAACATGCATTTTCCAATGGACATTCCGTTGGAAAATGCCTAAAATCCGTTGGAAATCGTTTTTTCCAACGGATGCCAACGGATCCCCGTCCATTGCGAATAGTTCGTTGGAAATGCGGATCCGTTGCAATTCGTAACGGTCATCCAACGGATTATATCCGTTGCAAAGATTCAACGGACATTGCAACGGATATCTCTGTTGGAAAAGTGGTAATTGACGCCCGTTGGAAATATTTGTAACGGATCGATGTTGCAACAGTGTAACGGACGGCCGTTGAAAAAAAGCAACAGGCGTCCGTTGCCAATTACGCGGGGAAAACATTCAGCTTTCCAACGGGTATCAGTTGCCATTTGGCGGGAAATAGCAACGGACAGCCGTTGCAAAGTGGCGGGAAAGGACGACCGTTAACATTTGGCGGGAAATAGAGTCCAACGGATCCCCATTAGATTTTCCAACAGATGCCCATTGGAAATCTTGAAAAAAAAAATTTAAAAAATTTATAATATTTTTTAAAATAAATAAAAAGTTTTTAATTAAAATATTAAATTGTTTACAAAAAACTAAAACTAAAACTACGTTAATCTACCCTATTACATTTCGTTTAAATCGGCAGGGTCGATATCGTCTTCGTGATCGTCATCACCTCTAGATGGCGTTGCATCTGAATCGGGACCCGGTTCTTGCTGCGACGTTGATCCCCTCCCTTGTCCCGACATCAACTCAATGACGCTCTCCAAGTGCTGCACTTTGGCTCGAGTTTCTCGAAGTTGTGATTCGAGATCTTCGATCGGCCGTTGTTGCGTAAAACTCTCTTGCACCGCGGGAGGTACCGTCGTGGCGTCCTCGACGTATCCTTTTGAAGCGCCCCCAGACCGTATAGACGTCCCTTATACGGTCTCACCAACTACAAGACAAACAAAAGTAACGTTAGATTTTCACAAATTATTTTATTAATAATTGAGAAATAAAAGAATAACCTTTTACCTCTAAATAAATTTTGTCATTTTCTAAAGGACTGAGGTCGTCGGGGCTTGAACCGCAAGCTTGAGATTGCTGTGTGATCTTCTCCGTCACAGCTCTCACGGTTCGCTCCGCTCGAGGATCGACGAGTTCGGGTTCGTCGGCCTCTTCCCCGACAACCGACTTCTTCTTTGCATGGGTTTCTAATACAACTTCAAGAAGAGTCGGTTCTCTTTCCATCCGTTGCATCTATAATATAAAATAAATGTAGTTAGATAAATATTTAAATAAACAAAAAATTTAAATAATTAAAATTTTACCAATTCTTTTTTTCTTTTCATGAAGGATTTTGATCCCGAAGTATGGCGATGCGGACCATCTCCGGGAACCTTCTCACCGTAGCGACATTGTTTGGCCTTCTCGCTCTTGGTCTTGAATTCCGCGGACTCTCAATGCTCAATCACTTTACTGAAGACCGCTTCTGTTGCCCATCTCGATTTGCTATTGTTGGCGTAGAAGTTGCGTTTTGCACCGTTCATCATCAGGTGCATCTGAACCTGCATGTCGCGCATCCATGTTATGTAGATGCGCGTTGTATAAATTCTCCGCCATCTGTATGAGTGTTGCAAACAAAGTTATAAAATTTTTAGTTTTCTAATATATATATAATTAAAAAGTTGAAATATAATTAAAAAAACTTACAATAAAAGTGCACCACCATCGTTGGCGCACAACTTCTGGCGTAACTTGCCAAGAATAATATAGTTCGTCATGTAAGGACCCTTGGATAATAAGGTGTTGGTGTGTTTTAGCACATTATCCTCATCAAACCTGCATATCAAAAATAAAAAATTAAATAATATTTATAAAATATAATAATACAAATCAAAATAGTAATTTTTTTTATCATAACGTCCCAGGAGAACGTTCTGGATCGATGATCGGAAGGGTTGGACGCCCATCGAAATCATCGATCAGCGAATCGATATCTATCATATCGTCCTCGTCAACAAATATCGGTGGTGCCGATTCTGGTGACGGAGGACGATATGGTGGTGGTGGCGGCGGGGGAGGAGCTCCTCAACGGACGGAGTAAATTGATGTGGCATACTGTATTCCTGAGACAATGGAAGGCTAAATGGCAGCTCGTCTCCCCTCGCCAC
>CM071871.1:37113286-37138703 GCA_036759665.1 Gynandropsis gynandra | reverse complement strand
TTCCAAATTTGGAGACGGTTTGTTGTCCGTTTCCAAACCCAGGGACCGATTGGGGACTACTTTTCCGGTCCCTAATTAGGGACGGATTGGGGACTAAAATTTTCGTCCCTAATTAGTAACGGATTGGAGACTGAAAAAAATTGGAGTCGCGCGATTGGATACTACCACTGGTCGTCTCTAATCCGTCTCTAAACTTGTTTAGGGACGGATTGGGAACCGATTTTTCGGTTTTCTAAAACCTGTTTTTCTTGTAGTGACTCAGCCATAGGCTGAGTTTTTGTCTCTCGTTTCTGTGTACTCGAATGTACACTTGCTGAATCAACCTTAAACTGTCTCATGATACCTCTGGCGTCGGTATTGCCGTTGATGGAATCAGAATCCAAATAATCCACCAACTTAGGGTTCTTCACCCTTTCAATTTCAAAACTATAATAAAATTTTTATTGACATACCTTAGGGTTGTCTCAACCTCACTGAACTTTCGTTTAGTAGGTTTTCTCCACTCCTCTTCAGTCATAGCTTCAACAATAGAAGCTGCTTCTTCCACTGTAAAATAACGACTTCCTTTGTTTTTCTCCTCCTCGTGCTCTTTAAATGTTTTCCACTTTAATGAATAGTTCTTATTGATCATAGGCACCTCCGCAATCTTAGCTCCCTTCTTATCTCGTATCTTACATTTTCCTTCGGTGAATAACACCTTGCATCTGTTTCGTACCATCTGTGGTACGCTAAACAAGTTCTTGCTCAATCCCAAAATTAAGAACACATCCTTGATGGTTCTTTTTTCCCTTCTTAGTCATCACTTCAATAGACCCTTTTTCAGCCGTGACCAACATCGCACAATTACCTACTCTAATAGGTATTTTAAAATTTCTATCTAGAGTGGTAAAATACCTTTCCTCTCGGGTCATATGGTTTGTTGCACCGCTGTCTATTAGCCAAACGTCATCTTCTTCCGTTTTAGTCAATATGTGAGCTGCTGTGAACAACGTGTCGTCTTCAACTTGCTCGCTGGTTACTTGCGCTTGATTGTTTGGAATTTTTTTGAACTTGCATTTCCTTGAGAAATGTCCCGTTTTACCACAATTGTAGCATTCTCTCGTTGTTTTAAACCCCTTAGAACCTTCAGATTTTTCATCCTTGTTTTGGAAATAGCATTGTGCTTCAACGTGGTTGTCTTTTTTACAAATATTGTATCCTTTCTTGTTTTTTGATGTGTTGTCCACTGTTTCCTCATTCATATTGTAACGTTTTCCAGCTTTTGCATTTTTGTAGCTTTTCTCTTTCGAGTAGAGCGCTCCCTCTAGGCCTGAACCATCTCGGTCTTCCAACCTAAATTCTTGTGATTCCAATGCGATCACAAGCTCCCCAACTGTCAATATCTCCAAATATTTAGTTTGTTCCAGAACACCCACATATGGGTCAAATCTCTTTTGTAGATAGCATAAAATCTTCGAAACCATTTCATCTTCTTCCATTCTCGCTCCATAGGCTCTAATCTCATTCCCTAGTTCTGTAATCTTGCTTGTGTAGTTCTTAATCTTCTCTTTTTCAAATTACTTCATGTTATAAAACCAAGCTCTCAACCGTTGCAGCTTGATCCGAGCTGCCTTAGGATCCCCTTGGAACCTAGTTTTCAGCAAATCCCATGCGGTCTTTGCTGTTTCGCACGTAGATAGGTGCACACTGAAGATTTCATCAGTGACAGCGTGGTAGATCAGATCTAACGCCCGCTGATTCTTCGCTTCCAGTTCCTCCCATTCTGCCATAGCCCGTTTTTTCTGTTTCTCGGTCATCATATCACCCATTTTAGGCATTTCCGGTAGCCCTTCCGTGACTACCTTCCACAACACCTTAGATCTTAGAGTTGGTTTTATCTTAATCACCCATAACGTGTAGTTATTCCCCTCAAACACAAGAATGGGTGTGATGCTTTGTAATATGTCCATTTTACTTAAAAACGTAGATCTGCGTTTTTCGTTTACCTTGCTGCAGGTTTTGCTTCTGTTTTTTGATCTGAGCCCGAGCCCAACTCCAAGCTCCAGCCTGCTCATGTCAGCCCGGCCCGTCGCTCCTTCAGACACTAGGGTAAATGCCATTTTTGCTTCAGTTTGAGTTACAAAATGAAACCCTAACTCTGCTCTTTTCTCTCCAACTTCTTCACTGTCGCCGCCGAAGCTTTCTGCTCGTTAGTTGCTCCCAGGCTAGAGGAGGGCTAGAGGAGGGGACCAACGGCTTCAATATACATACCCATAAAATTTCAAATGGAGAGAAGATATAGGATTCTCTAAATTCTAATTATTTTTTATTGTCATCGTCTTACATAAAACAATAATTCCTAAATTCATATTATTTATATATTTAAGTGTTCAATATATGTATTATTTAAATTTATAATATATCATTTTTCGAAAAAAACACGAATTTAACTAGATTGGAAAAAAATGAATGATTTATTCATCATCTCTACCTTCACACACATACAAATTAAACTTTTTTAAAATATTTTTTATGGACTTGATAATAACACGTTCCAACGTTAAGGGCAAATTTGTCTTTTCCTCAGTTTTTATTTATCGGATTTAATAATTATTTTGGGGAAGAGTATTTTTGAAGTGTTTTAGCCCTTTGAGGGTATTTCTGATATTCCGCCTATAGTTTTTTCAGATTTTCGAATAAAAATTTCAGTTCCATTTCAAAATTAATTTTGGATGCGACGAAGATTGAATGATTCACTATATTTGAATGAAAAGATTATGAAAATAAACATAATTCAAAATGTATATATATTATAAATGATCTTTTGGAATCTAATATTATAATTGTAGTTATATATTTATCGTAATAAAGTTTTGGGAGTGGTGAGGAAGCCAGAGTGTCACAACTCACAAAGACATGAAAGGATATGAAAGCACTTGTCTTTGGGCCGAACTGTGTCGGGTCCCGGAAGCAAAAAAAACCAAACATTTGAATCCCAAAGACCGCCCTTTCCTCTTCGCTATCCGACAAATCTTCCCTCTTTTTTTGTTCTTCTTCTATCTGTCCTCATCTTTTCGTATGCTTCTAACCCTAGTTTTTTTTATCCTCTACAAAAATCCTCTGTTGTCTCAGTTCTGAAAATCCAGTCTTTTTTCTCATTGTAATCAAAGATCAGGTCAGTCGAGTTCATCTTCCTTTGTTCTGATTTGTCAATCGAAGCTGTTTTTACTTGGGTTTTCTGGGTGATGAGATTATGGATCCGACAAGGATCGTTTCGTGTGTCTTTTGAGAAATCCCATTGAAGGTTGGAAAATCTGGGTTCATCTGATTGCGTCCCCATATGACCAAAATTGCTCAAAAGTTTTCATTTCTTCCTCATTTAATCCAAAGAAGCTCTGTAATGGAGGGTAGCTTTAGTGACAGCAGAAGTCTCCTAGAAAAGACAAGTTTTTGTTACGATAAACATTCATGATCAGATTTAATAATGTTTTAGCTTAGAGGAATTAGAGGAATGTTTTTAAATGTCTGGATTTGTTTTTCAATTCTCTTTTTTTGGCTTGGAGATCCCACAAGAACAAGCCATTCAAAGAGCAAGCAATGTTTTATGATCTGATTTTGTGTTGCTTAAATTGGTGAAAAAGTAGCATTGTACGATTACCTATGAGTGTTGACGACGATTAATAATCCAAGTTCTTCATTTTGCTGCAAAAAGTTAGGGATCTCTCTAGTTTCGTTTGATCATAATCTGAAAACAGTCCTGTATGTGATAATGTTTCCATTTTTTCATGTGTAGATGGATTCTCAAACAAGGGTTGCATCTGAAAACTTAGAATCATGTCAATGGCCTGAGAATTCCAAATGGGTTGCAGATGTTTTAACCGGTAAAATCTCGTTTGATTCATCTCTTTTATTGTGTTTGTTTTTGTATGTGACAAGTGCAATGCTTTAACCTTGCTTGAGATACTTCTTGGTTAGCCATTGAAGATGTGGATAAAAGGTGGTTATGTGTTGCAGAGATGGATCAAAATATCCAAAAAATGTTGAAACTGATTGAAGATGATAACGAATCCTTGACAAAGCATCAGGAGGATATGCAATTGGATTCAACAGCGAGTGTCAAGGAATTTCATAGCTTTTATCAAACCCTTTCCGAGCGTTATAGCCAATTAACTCGAGAGCTTCTGAATAACGTTGCACGTTCAGACCATGACGCTTCTTCTCCTGTAACTCCAAAAGGTCACTTGGATTTGCTCGAGTCTGGTAGACTGCCCGTATCTTTCAGTTCTGGTAGTGGAAGTTCCGACATTTCTCCTAATGTAGATTACGACTCTTCTTCTTCTTCTTCAGAGTTCGAATCAGAATTAGGAACAGAGGGAGATAATTTGGTTGGTGAAGAAATCACTCTGAAGATAAGGAAACAGATGAATCACAGAGAATTGATGAAGAAAATTGCAGAGTATGAGGAAGAACTGATGACTGCAAACCTAAAGCGCCAAGATTCAGAAAACGAGATTGAGAAACTAAAGGGTGAGATTGAGAAGAGCGAGAGTGCAATTGCGCTTGCTGATAACTTGCGTGAAGAACTTGAAAAAGCAAGGAGAGAAATAGAACTAAGGGATGCAGTGATCGGAACTGAAAAGAGACGAGTTTTTGAGCTGCAAGAGCAAGTGCTTGACTTGGAAACTAAACTATCAGACTCAAGTTTAAGGATCGAAAACTTGGTAGGTGAGGTCGAGGTGAGTCGAGAATGTCTCGATGTGTCAGATACTGAGATCTCAAAGCTAAGGGAAATGTTGAGTGATTGTCAGCAGAATTTCTCCGCGGAGAAAGAAAGAATGGAGATTGATATCACTTGTTTGTTAGAAAAGGAATCGATTTTAGATGCTCGGGTCAACGAACTCATATCACATGGTGAGTTGTTGGGAGATCAAATCAAGAAATCTGATTCTGAGAAAATGGAGATGAGGGCTTCATTTAACTCAAAGGAGGCTCAATGGGAAGCTCACATCAATACACTGAAGGTCGATTTAGCTTCACGAGCAGAGCAAATTAAGACCTTGAACAAAGACTTTGACAAGCATAAGCTGAGGTATGACATGCTTAGAGCAGAGAAAGATGGGGTCTCAGCCGAAATGGAAAATCTAAAAGCAGAACTGAGATCAAAGGATATCCAAATTGGGCAAATGGAAGAGTATCTAAACCAGTTACAGCATAAGCAGAGTGAGCTTGTTCCTGAATTAGGAATCGCCAAGAACATGGCAGAAGAACTGAAGAACAGAATCAAAGAATTGGAGAGAGACGTTGAGCGGCAGAGAGAGGCCATATCCGAAGGCGAAGAAGAGAAACGAGAGGCCATTAGGCAGCTCTGTTTCTCTTTGGATCATTACAGAAGTGGATACAGGCAACTTGTGCGTTCAATCTCAGGGAAAAACAAAAGATAAGGTGGTCGTTCTTGTCTGAATCTTCTTGTCCATTTCATCACTGCAAGTTTCCTTTTTTCTTTTGATAATCTCTTTCAGTATGTTGTGTCCTTATGTTCTGAGATTGTTCTTTAGTAAAGTCGACCCCTTGTTCTTCAGACTAAACATTCTTCAGATTCTGTATATGTGTTATGTATAATGTATGTGTACTCGTTTACAAATGAAGGGGTCTTTTTGTCTTTTTGTTTGTTTTACGTAATGATGACGTAAAGCTGAAGTTATAAAAGATTTTAAGAAAATAGGCCGTAATCTGAAAGCTCGCGAGGAAGCAGAAACCTAATCTTCCACTTCCAATATATGAGGATGGGTGTTGACTTGCACTTTTTATTATTTTGGGGTCAATTTGTAAATAGCTCTTTGTTTTCTTTTTATTTTATTTTATTTTATTTTATTTTATTTTATTTTGGGGTATAGTTGTGCTTTGCGTTGGACAACCAGCTTTTACACAGCTTTTGACTTTGTATTTTTCTTTTAGAAAATTTAATCTGCATAAGATCATTGTGATTAGATAAATCAAACATTTTATTTATTTATAGTGAAAATTGTAATGAATATATATAGACATATCGATTCTTGAAAATATAGTAAACGTTATGTTTTATATTCGTTTTATTATAAATTTAAAATTATCGATGGATGGAGATAGTAATCCTTTCATTTGATCAAAAGAGAACAAACAAGAAATTACGAGATACAAACTCATAGTAAAAATAAAAAACATAGTTAAGAACAATATAAAAATAAATATTTTCTTAAAAAATTGGTCTAGTTTATAGCATCTAATTTATACATAATTTTATAGAGTTTCATTTTAAATATATACGATTTTATTGGAAATGTAGAAATTAGATAACCCTTATAATTTTTTAATTTAATAAATTAAATTAAATTAATCTATAGATATAAAATATCATTTTTAATAGTAGATCGGTTATATTTGAAATATTTTCCATTAGTAATTGATGTACACGAAATAAAGTTTCAACAAATACGGGATTAGATTAGATTAGATTAGATGCACATTTATTGGTTTGAATTTTGAATTTACTTCAACGCATATATGGAAAAACTTAATTTATGGACGGAAAGTTGATTTCAGTTTCAAACAAAATTAGAAGATTGACTATACAGAGAGGTCGTGTCAATTGCATGACTTTTTTCATACATAAATTCCTAATATTAAAACCCTTTTAAACCTCTAAGTTGGCTGTGACAACATGTGGAAACCACGAGTTTGAAGACTGAGTCTTGTCTCACACATGTGTATATATATATATATATATCTCCGTGTATATGCAATCATTATATTTCTTTAAAAAATATAGCATAAAAATATCAAATTATTTTATTTTATTCTATAATATATATTATTATCCTCAACTTAAAAAATCCTAAAATTCTTTTTTTTTGCCTTAAAACATTAATTTTTAGTATTTTGTTTTATTTAATAAACAACAATGAACGTTTAACTCATTTAATGTTGATAATATGAGAACCCATTCTAGTCAAGATGGGGAAAGCTTCCACCCAACTAAAGAATATACACCAGATGAACCAGTAAAAAGGTGCGTAAGCGAATAAAAAAACCTTCCAGCTACACCTGCCCATCGGAAAGACTGAACTGCAGAATGAAGGGGTAGTAAGAAGAGAGAGTTGACAAGAAAAAGGCTTTTCTTAGGAGCTGTCAACTATAAATCACTTGAATAACTAATTGAGTAGACTCTTTCTTCCGCGCTTGGTCCGATGGCGATTGCGTGCGGGAAGACAGACGGGAAAAAAGGTGCGGATGAGGCTTATGGGGAAGGGCTGACGCTTAAGCATCGGCTAGTGGAACCACTCCTGTCCTTCTTTCGTATCCGAGGTGGGCGCTTTACACATATGATATGGAGATCTAGTACGGTGAACAAGTAAGGTAGGGGCTTTTCGATTAGGCGAACCAGTCCAACTAGTCCAAAATACAACTGTCCACCCCTTTTCACGGCTTTAGCAAAGCTTAGGTCCCCAAGTCCAAAACGTCGGCAGAGGGTTTAGAACCTGAAGATGAAGCTGCTGGTGAGGCTTTAGTTTCAATTGAAAATCCAACATCATATGAATAAGCAAGCGAGGATACACTTGATCCTAGTGAAAGGAAGGCCTTTCAAAAGAAGGTTGGTTAAAGTACTCGCTTCGTACTTAGCCCGGAACTCGTTCCTAGCGTAGACTGAACTCGCTCCGCTTTGTAGGCAACGAGCAAAGCCAACCCATTTGGGACCCTGCAGATCCACTCTTTTTCCTATTCAAAAGCCCTTTGTCTCTGTGTTTTCACATCGAGAATTCTTTGCAGATGAAGAGATGATATCATCATCATCAGAATTAGGAAAGTTCAAATGTGAGTTTTTGGTAAAGAAAGGTATTTTCCTTGCACCAAAGAATTACAGTTTATATGACTATCAAAATAATTGCATAACATTTAAGCAACTATTTAATTAACTACAGAGTACAGACGAACTGATCATTTCATTTACTCTATTCTATCTTTAGTTACAGTCCGCTCTAGAAAGTCACTGATAGCCTGTAGTTGCTGATATTTTTTTTTCCGGGGAACTCGAAAGCATTATAGGGCGACCGTTGATTCCCCATCCGGGAGAGGAATTTTCCGCGGAGAGAAATGTATTGGAATCAGATGTTTTGACAGTGGATTGGATGTCGCAGAGGTGTTCCATATTCTTCCTACTTGCTTTCCTATTCCAGATGGCTTTACTTATAGCGGGTGTGCTGACGAGGAGATGAAGGTGATTCTTGTTCCAGTGAATACAACCTATTCTTTGTGACTGCTCTGCGGGCTTGACTTCCATAGTCTAAAATTTCTTTAAATCTCTCTTTTGACTCAAAATCGTGGCGTAACGTGTATCCCCCCCTCTTCCGTTCATGGATATATTTAAAATATCAAAAAGTAGTAGAAACTTGTCGAGTCAATTCGTTCTTCAAGTTCTGCAAGACTGGTTATGTCGCCTTTCCAAGCCCTTTCTAGTCTGCGCTTGAGTTTTCGCCGCAAGTGGAGTTATCCAATCTGAAATGCTGAGATCCAGTCCCTCCCAATAGGCCTGGAAGGACGAAGCAAGATCCATAATACGAAAACCAAAATCAGAATGAGAGGGGAATGGGACTCAGGAAAGAAAAATGTGATGCATCATACAGATTAGCCAAGAGAGGCTGGAAAAAAAGCTAGTGCCTTAAGCAGGAAGGAAGTTTAATTTGGTGTGGTGGTATCGTAATCGTATAAGAATAAACGCTTTGATATTTTGACTCCAAGTCTGCTTATTTTTAGTTGGTGTAAGTGATTTCAAGAGATCCGAAAGATAATCAGATGGAATAGGCTCATTTTGTAGAATAGGCAAAAGCGTATTAATATCTTCGTATGGATAAATAATATTCTCTTTAATATAAGATTCTATAATACGAAGGGGATTGCCCATATCAATAAAGACCTTTGTATATATATCAGGGACTAGGTTGGGGTTCAAAGGTTATTATAAAAGCCCGAGTAGTTGATCTAATATTTCTAAAATAGCGAATGACAATCATTCACAAATAGACGAGGAATTCGTCGTTGAACAACCATCACGATTGGAACATCTTTCTTCCTGAATCTCATCGGATAATCGGCCAGCGGGAATCCAGCCCAGAAGATGAATTAGAGTGAGTTGGCTAAACCACGGCACTATGCTTAACACATCGAATTGGACCTAAGCTCTTGAACCCAAAGGTTGAGTGCATTACATAACCTTAGACTTGGAACCAGTTTTGAAGTGAAGTTACTTGCTTGTAAGCTCGTTCTTCTAGAAGCTGGATTGACCAACTGATCATCTGGATGCCTTCTCTCTTTAGTTGATGTATGTGCCACGAGTGGTCGTCTCCGGTTCCACCGACTAGACCAAAAGAGTGATTCGGTCGATACAGAGGTGCGCTTGAAGTGGGGGGTGTGCTGTCCCTATTGGGTTGGGACACTTGGACTAAGAGTCAAATTGGTAATTTTTCTTACATCTCCTCCTCCTGGAGCCCAGGTATCATATACGCCCGACCCTCCATAGATTCACCTATATAAGCCGCAACTAACGTTGCAAAAATGAGAGCTTGAATCCCGCTTGTAAATAATCCAAGGAACATGACAGGTATAGGAACCACTAAAGGTACTAAAGAAACAAGAACAACAAGCCGCTCGCTGCCTTTTCTTCGCAAATAACATGTGCAGGTAGCCGCCTAGGAGAAGAGAAGCAAGCTACCTTCGCCTACCTCCCGCGGCAATGGTCAGAGCTAGTAAGCATGGTACCATAGTAGAGCCAATAGCAGCTGTCTATCTACATACCTTTCATCTGCACAGGAAAGAGCCGAATCCAGAGTGACACACGACGACGACTGCTTGTCGTCGCCATAGTGTGTCACTCGAATTAGATTCGTCTTGGTTCTTGGTCAGCGTCGAGAGGGCGAGGTTCAATCATAGAGGAAAACCCAAGAGACTCCCATAGGATTGCTTCTGCTGTTGATAAGAAGACACGATCTCGTTATAACGACTATCGCCAACATTATCTAACCCAAGAGCTTCTTTTAAGTCTATATCAAAATGATCCCAAAACTCCTTGATGAGAATCTCATTAGAACTAGAAAATGACCTCATTGCCGTCATGCCATATAAATAGATCTTTCTAGAAAAAAAAAAGTAAAAAAATATATATCTATCTCATCTTCTCAATTTTTTCCAATTTAATATTAAGCGCTTTAAGATGAGTTGTCATTGGAATTGGCTGTATGTAATATATGAAAAACAAAGTTCTTCATTCAGCAAGAAAAAGAATTACCATTGCATAAAATCCTACTGTCGACACACGACAGCGACTGCTTGTCGTCGCCATAGTGTGTCACTCGAACTAGATTCATCTTAGTTCTGCTGAATAAAAGGCAAGCCTAGAGCTTTCATTGAAACTAGCTTTGAAAGAGAAAAGAAAGACTGGATTCGGCTCTTGGTCAGCGTCGAGGGGGCGAGGTGCATTTTTTGTTTACTAAGATCATCATAGATTATTAATGCGTGCATTCCATTATCGCGGAAATATTCCCCCATGGCACACCCGGAATATGGGGCCAAAAATTGCAGAGGAGCAGGATCCGAAGCGGTGGCTACCCCGACTCTTCTTCTTTAGACGAGTTACAGGAGAAAATAGAAGACCTATCTCATAAATTCGATGAACCAAATATTTTTCGAGAGACACCAAATTTCTTTTTTATTGTAGTTCCGCTTTTTGCTTGCTCAAAAACAAATTCTGAAAGACTCGTCGGTCAGTTGAAGGCGACGGCGTAGAGTAGAGTTAAGGTTCGAGTCCAGCGGTTGGGAAGGCTTTCCTATTCATGATAGAAGGCTTGCTAACCAGAAGGCATGGCATAGTGACTAGTGACGAGCACTGACACTGTCATTACATCCTCGACATCGATCTGATACTTTTTCGAATTAATATCTTGAGCCTTCAACATTACACCTCCTAAGAGTCGAATATCTTGTGGCGGATGTCAGCGGTTCGAGTCCGCTTATCTCCAACTCGCCTCACCTGATTTATTCCGAGTGTATTATCAGGGGCGCTCAAAGTCAGATCAAGAATTCTTGTTCTAGCCAAAACTCATTTTCCACATTATTACTTTGAGAAAGAGGGGCGTTAAAGCCTGCTAGAAGAGGTATCTAACCCGCGTTAAGGTATCTAAGATAAGCGCCATTCCCATACCATTAACAAAGAAATGAATTACTTTAGTTTCGGTCCCTATTGACTAATGGACGAGAGCAATCTTCGAACCTTGCTTCCTCTATTCAACGAGCGTACGTTCGCACTGACTTTTGACTGACACTATTTAGGAAAGCCAAGCAAGGACTAGATGGATATAATAAAGTCTTTCAACATGCCCCTAAAAGACCTAGGCAAGCCTCCTCTGGTTAGGGCTTGAATCAAGAAGATTTTGAACCAAAGTTCTAGAAAGAAGAAGATCAGTCACTGTGGAGCACACCGGAGCAATGATAGATGATCAACAAGTCAAGCAAGGATTTCCCGCATCAGGCACTAATATACCGCTTCCGTGAGTCATAGTTCCGTCTCTCAAGTTGTTGATCATGACGGAGGCGCAGAGTAGGCTGGTACCGGAAGAGCCAGCTTGCCATTGCAACGCACGTTCGCCCGTTGCTATGCGGTCTCGAAATACGAGCCAGGAAAAATTGGTACAAGAAGCCGTGGATACACTTCTTGATAATGGAATCCGCGGACAACCACGGTCATAATAAGGTTGACAAGTCGTTTTCGGATGTAATTGAAGGCAAAGAAGGAAGATTTCGTGAAACTATGGTTGGAAAACGGGTTGATTATTCGGGGCGTTCTGTCATTGTCGTAGGTCCCTAAGAGGGTCGGTATCTCTTTTCATTGTTTGATGAGTAAGGGCTCGATAGAATGCTTGATCGATGAGGGAAGGCAAGGCCTTAACCAAGTCATCGCATTCGTCGCATCCAAACTCGGGGATGTTTCCAGTATCCAGATTTTCTTACCATGAGTACACCGAGCTAAGAGAATAGATCTCGTCTATAAGAGTCCTCTCTTCCGGCATGATTATGAGCTCTCTCTCTTCTGTTCTTCCCAGCAAAAGTCTAGTAGTATCCTAGACATCTATTAGCATGTGCTTAGTAGCTGTTTGCAACTCCACATCCGTCACTCCACCAATCCGTCCCCAAGAGGGATATGAATGGAGGTGGTATCCATGTTCATGAAAGCACCCCAAGACAAGGTTGCTAAACCCCTCTCATTGGATTTGAATCAAAATGTCCCAGGCACAGTAAGCGAAAGCGGGCTCAACCTTACGGCAGAGGGGGCACTACTTTACTGGATCAACATTCCATTTATTTAAAATACCATTCCTCGTCTTTAATCGATTGGATGGAGGATACGACTTCTTCTTTTATAGAGGATGGAGGGCTGTTCGAAGATGGAATTTTGTGTAGACTGCTTTTTGAAAGTGAAATAGAGACTTTCATTGATACTTGAACTAAATAATGCACCTCGCCCCCTCGACGCTGACCAAGAGCCGAATCCAGAGTGACACATGACGGCGACTGCTTGTCGTCGAGGCATATTAGCGTATTCCCCCTATTCAAAATCCCTATTACAAGACAACTCGTTCTTGTCCTTTGCGCCCAAAAGCTGGAAATTCTTCTTTCCCCTGCCCTATCCCCTTTAAAGCCAATGCCATAATATGATAACAAGGAGGTGCAAGTTCTGCTTCAAGTTCAGTTGTTTAAATTTATTCCACTTAACATCAATAGAAGGCTCCTTATTTGAATCACTCACTTGATTACCGCACACAGTTTCAACATAGTTGTTGTAACATTCAATAAACGCTTTGACATTTTGACTCCAAGTGACTTTCAGTCTTTCCGTTCCCGATGAAATTACAGCTGTTCTCGCTAAAGCCCGATCTGATCCCGCTTCGCTTGAGCGAGGAAGGGATCTAGAAGAGGCTCCTCTAAGAGGTGGTCCTTCCTTCTATTGATCGGTTGAGTCGACGATAGCTTTCCGAGACTCATAGATCTGACCAAGAGCCGAATCCAGAGTGACACACGACGGCGACTGCTTGTCGTCGCCATAGTGTGTCACTCGAACTAGATTCGTCTTGGTTCTTGGTCAGCGTCGAAGGCGTGGACGAGAGCAATCTTCGAACCCTGCTTCCTCTATTCAACGAGCGTACGTTCGCACTGACTTTTGACTGACACTATTTAGGAAAGCCAAGACTATCTAGCTGCATTTACCATCTCAATGCTGCGCCAGTGAGGGAATGTATAAGAAAAGAGTTTTGTCATCGTTGCCCACTTCTGCCATCTTTCCGCAATACATCACCAGTGGAGTCCTGTGGTTCCGCTATACTTCTCGTATTCTGGCACTCGAACTAGATTCGTCTTAGTTCTTGGTCAGCGTCGAGGGGGCGAGGTAGCTTGCGGACCGGTCGTCATTGCACACTAGCTGGTCAGTGGGGGTAAGAGAGTGTTTTGTTGGTGTTCTCAGTGCGACCTTGCTTGGTCAACAAGGGGATCAAAATGCCCCCCATCAATAAAGTGAGGGCTTCGCTTTCCGTGGAAGAAGACAGAGTCACCTGTCCTCGACGCTGACCAAGAACCAAGACGAATCTAGTTCGAGTGACACACTATGGCGACGACAAGCAGTCGCCGTCGTGTGTCACTCTGGATTCGGCTCTTGGTCAATCCCTTTCTTCCAACAAGGCCCTCTTAGATTGGTAGCATTTCATTCCTCCCTGAAGTTCCAATAAAGAAAGAGTCTACAATGAAGGTCAGCTGGCTCTATTTCCGGACCAGAGCAGGAGTACTTTAGCTCAAGCTGTATCATCCACACCCAGTCACACCTTATGTCGGCGATGATAGGTGGATCTGGTAATTGGTCTGTTTCGGGGGGATACACGTTACGCCACGATTTTGAGTCAGAAGATAGTCAGATAGGATCGTAGGCGTACGGTGACCGGCTTCGCGAGACCTCTATTCTACCCTTACTTCATTCATTATATTGAAGCGTAACGTAAAAAGCTCCTTCTCATGTTGTCTGTGGATTTCTAACAAAGAAACCTTAGCAGGCACGAACTTCCATCCTAGTTTTTTTAGTACAAGTAGCTAAGACCAAGGAGGAGTTCTTTTTCGGGCTTGGCCTAGATTGATTTCCTCCATTGCTTTCTAGATGTCCTCTTGGACCTGGGGACCTAAGCTTTGCTAAAGCCGTGAAAAGGGGTGGACAGTTGTATTTTGGACTAGTTGGACTGGTTCGCCTAATCGAAAAGCCGACCACTTGTATCAGTCCCCTGTCCAAGGTTTTCTAGTTCAAGCAAGGTCATGGGCTCAATCGAAGCATCTTCTCTTGAATAAGTCTCCTAAAACAAGGTTCGACTACGAGGATTGGCCAATTCAAAATGATTGAAGCTATCGTTACGCGGTTGCTTGCTGTCTACTTCGCGAGCCTTCACTGCCCCGTTCTGTAACTTCCCTTCTTTCATTGATCAAGCAATTCAAGTTGTAGAGAATGCGAAGCAGGCGCAGCAGCGAATCCTGGCTGCCTTCTTGGAGCACGTGCCTGCTGCCGATCCGCAGATCGTGGAAAAAAGGATACAAGATATCCGGGATACCATTCATTCTTTAGAAGAACAAAGGGAGGCCCTCCTCCGAGAGCAACAATTTCATATTGTCAATGCGGCCTCCAGCATCCGCGGGGGGCAAGGAGACTATTCTCTTCTCTTTACTAGTTTTTAGAATCTATTTGTCCGGTCAAACCAGACATACAGACAGAAAGTTCCTGAAAAAGAGGCACAGAAGGAACTGCTATCGAATAGGCTGGAGGAATATTTGAGTTAATAATCAGGGCCCTCGACGCTGACCAAGAGCCGAATCCAGAGTGACACACGACGGCGACTGCTTGTCGTCGCCATAGTGTGTCACTCGAACTAGATTCGTCTTGGTTCTCTTAAAAGAATTTGCTATTAGGGTGAAAAAGGCTACTGGTTGATTAGGAAAAAAACTGGATCTTCGATTTCATAAAACTTTCAGTCTTTAGTAACCTCGCCTCTGCTAGCAAAATCCTCCTCAACGCTTCACCTTCTGGACCCACAAAGAAGCTACAATGGGCATTCAAGGAATGCCTGAACTTCGATATAGCCAAATGAAATGGAAACATCAATAATAGTGCGCTTTCAAAGGCGAGTTTGAAGATAGAGTAGACCTTTGCTCTATGTAACAAGAAATTGAATCTTCAATATCATCCCTGGTGTACAACTCCTCAAAGAAAGCAGGCGCAAAAGGTCAAGAGCGAACCCTTATTGATTGAATTCATCCGGTCAGGAAGCCAGAGCAGTTCCATTAAACAAAGCAAGATGAGCCGGGGGTTTTACCGTACAAGGTCTGGCTCGTACGGTTGAGCTACACCCGGCCGAATAAATTCCAAGAAAGCCATTCTCCGACATCTTCCCCTCGAGTAAACAATTTATATGCCTTTTCTCGCGGATGAGCTGTCGCTACCCCCTTCTTATAGAGAGTGCCCCCGGGAGATGCTTCCTATCGGGCAGAGAAATAAATGGAAAGACGCATGCCATGATTCTGATATCTTCTTTTGCTGCTGCTAAGCAGTTTAACCTTTCTCAGCATTCAAGGTAGCTTGCCTTTCAAGCCGATAGGCGAAAGGGCGAAGGATGGAGCGTGCAAAGTCGATCGTGCACTTGTCGTGACGTTGACCAAGAACCAAGACGAATCGAGTTCGAGGGGCTCGCGTCTGATTAGCTAGTTGGTGATGCAATAGCTTCGGGGATGTTTCCAGTACCCAGATTTTCTTACCATGAGTACACCGAGCTAAGAGAATACTACCGCTCCTTCTGACCCCGCAGACCTTCTTGCTCTGCAACTCGCCCCTGTCTTTTCTTTGGAAAGGTTTTTGAATGTTAGATTCCCTTTTTCTTTTTGGAAGATATGGTTGCTTCTAAGCCCACCTTCCGCTTGTTAATAGTAGACTAATGGGAGAGAGCCGTAGATGACATTATAAGTATAGATTTGATATAGAAGATATTCGATATCTTCTTCGAATCAAAAAGTCACTGTATTGTCTCGTCGCTTCTGGCCGCCTTATTCCGTCACCCGAGACCCAAGTCAGCACCGGCAAAGATCTCTTTCTTCCAAGCCGGCCCGGCCAACTACGCCCGGGCCAATAATATATAATATAAACCATGACTATCTATCTTTATATCTTTATAAAGATAGTTCACTGCCTCTCTTAATACAGTAAACCCGCTACCGTTCGAGAAAGCCCTCTTGCAGCTTGGGTCCCTATACACTCATCTCCATACAAGATGTCCGCACGAAGTCAATTGACCCAGACTCTTAAACTCCAGGCCAAATAATTACTGCAGCTTTCCCACTCCCTTTGATTATCATATACAATAAAGTCTCTTCCACTTTCCTACCAAATCTCTCTTTATTCTGGCACATAAATGAAGGAATCGAAGAGATTATGGCAGATCATGTTCACCAAGAAATAACCCGAGATTGGATCTTTGGAAGCGTTCACCAGTGACTAGAGATAAAGATAGCTCTATCTAGTTCAGTTACTTCAGTTCAGTGACCAGCACGAGACTCTAAATCAATCTTCTTTCACCGGAGGAGAGTAAGAAGAAGAAGAAAACCAACTAAATCGGAATCAAATAAATCATATGATTTATTAATTAATTTTTGATTTTATGGTGTCAAAGGTGAGATCGTCCAATACTTCCGCAAAATTCTCTTCGGTAAGATTTCGAGTTCGACTAGCACTATAGACTATCGAAACGATCAATGGAACGGCCGGTACTCCGAGGATGAGTAGCATTTCCTGAAAGCCAAAGATGAACACTAATTCCTATCTATTGATAGGAAGATCTTCGTCTAATAGCGGACTTTGCCTTTTTTTTAGGAATTTCTCATATCCAAGGCAGCTTACCACAAGAACCCCACCCCATACGACTAGTTGGGGGGGCTGTTCGCCTTTTGAATCAAACAAAGTAAGTTGTAGGTAGGGGCTTCATAGCTACTTTCATTCTAAAGGAAAGCGAAGAACCAATCTTTAGTCAATAGGAGCCCTACTTCCCTCGACCTCATCACCGTTGGCTGTATGGGCCCCTCGACGCTGCAGTGGAGCCGAATCCAGAGTGACACACGACGGAGACTGCTTGTCGTCGCCATAGTGTGTCACTCGAACTAGATTCGTCTTGGTTCTTGGTCAGCATCGAGGGGGCTCAAAGAAAGCAGTTATAGGTCTCGGTCGGGGGTGACTTCAACCAGATATTCATCCTTAATACTTGCTCCAACGGACTCCTCCCTGATAAAGTATGATATAAGAAATGAATTTGGGCGAGTCACTTCCTACCTTAGCCCAACCAAGCACTAGGCTAATCCAATACCAAAAGGTTACGCAGTAGTTCGAACGAACAAGCAAAACCTTGTTTAGGAGTCCAACTATGCGTCGAGAGATTTCTCAATCTCTCCGCCAGAAGCGCACTGAGACTCTCTCTAATATGTTCAAATTGTAAATTCATCCCTCCTAAACCTATTCATCTATCCTATCCCTCGCTTTACTCTTCTCGGAAAAGGTTTGGGGGTGCATTTGATTTCTTCACCGGGCTTGGACCATGTCTCCCGAACAATCTCAGTACATATGGCGCAAGACGATTCCACATATCGCAAGGCCTTCTTTCTTTTTCTCTTCTCTCTAGCCTGAAGCGGGCGATTCGATTACTCGAGATAAGCGCACATGTATGCTTTCTTGCCCTGATCCTTTGATTTTAGGACAGAGTCAAACTTCTTTGAATGCAAAACAAAAGCGGCTTCAGGAAGTACAGTATAGCTATAGAAGCTGGAAGGTACGGGCTCCTCATTACTTCTTATTCGACTTCCAGGAGGAAGAAGCAAGAGTCAGCTGCGGGATTTAGGTTTCCTATCATAGTTGTTCTAGAAGATCTTATTCTCCGATCTTCAATAATTTAGAAAAGTGCTTTTTGCTCCCCTCAAACAAAGAGAGACTGATTCCCGGAAGACGGAAATTGCTGGTGCCGGTTGGTCCAACCAAGAAAAAAGAGATCAGGGGGGCCGCGGTTTGATTGAGAAAAGTTTCTTAGAGCCTATCTTTTTACCCGGAAATATTCAGCCAGCTTTTTAACAGGGAAGTAAACAACAAGTGCATCTCCCTTTGAAGATCTTCTGAAGTACCAAAGGCGAACGGGGCTCCCAAGGCGGGAGGGACGTCTGGCAGAATGCTTGGCCTCCTGCGCTGGAAGCGAGACCCGAAGGGTGAGCTTCTGGCGGTTAGCTTCTAGAACTATATAATAGGCATTAGGCATTCTGAGCTGGAAGGAGGCAAGCAAATGAAGGGAGGCATTATAGGCCGACTACAAGAAGGAAAGCTTCGTAGACTCGACAAGTCGCTTCTAGAATGCCGACTAATAAGAACAAGAGATCTTTCTCAATCAATCTCTTAGCCCCTCATTCTTCGAGAATCAGAAAGAGACTTTTTCAAGTTTGAATTTGTTCATTTGGAATCTAGGTTCTTCTACTTCATTTTGATTTACTTATTATTTATTTACTTATTTTCTCTCTCTAGTAGAGGAGCTGACAAAGGAGGATCCTTTCAGAAGAGATTGGAAAAATCTCCAGATTTGTCCGAAAGGTACGTATGGTGGAAGTTGGTTGAAGATGATGTTACGAGGCGTTCAGAATTAGCCTTGAAGTGAATGAATTAGAAAGAAGGAAGAAGTAAGGAAATGAGACGAGTTTTTCTTGAACTATATCATAAACTTCTCTTCCCCTCCACACCAATCACGAGTTGTTCTAAATACAGACGTATGCTTGACTTTATGACTTCCCCTTGGAGGGCTGTGGGCGTGGAAGGGGCCTATCCGCTGCTGGTGGTGAAGTCAGTTAATCAGATCTTATTGAATCAGCTGTTGATGCAATAGAAGTAGAAGGTCTTTCTGCAATATCCCCTGCTCCGCTCTCGTAACCAGTGCTAGTTGACTGCTCTCGAATGTGCTCTTGTCGTAATTGAATTTGAATCTGAATACCATAGATCCTTATGACCAGCCTCTATGGGAGATTTGGTATTAATCCAGAAAGTACAGTCACCGTATTAAGTAGTTTCATACTCGGTGGTTCCGCGCTAGCCGGCAACCCGGCACCTCGTAGAAGTTCGTTGGTCCGCTGAACTGCTTAATGAGACTTATTACATGGTTAAATACAGATCCAATTCTAGCTTTGCAGAAGACGATGACTTGAAAGCTCCGAAGATGTCGGCAGTTCATTTGGCAGCAACAAACCGAGAAGGAACTTCCTTATTCACTGAAATTCCTGTGTGAAAGAGCCCATCGTCCTTTCTGAACCTAGATTCATTCCTAGGAGGAAGAAGCAAGAGTCAGCTGCGGGATTTAGGTTTCCTATCATAATTGTTCTAGAAGATCTTATTCTCCGATCTTTAATACTAAGACTAAGGGACCACAAAGCCTTTCTCGTCTGTCATGGAGAACCGAAGAGGTTAGAGTCTATAGCCAATAGATTGCATTCTTCCCGGGAATCGACGCTGACCAAGAACCAAGACGAATCTAGTTCGAGTGACACACTATGGTGACGACAAGCAGTCACCGTCGTGTGTCACTCTGGATTCGGCTCTTCATCAGTTCGAGCCTGATTATCCCTAAACCCAATGAATGTGAGTTTTTCTATTTTGACTTGCTCCCTCGTTGTATTAAAAATGGGAGCATATGGATTGATTCGAATCAATATGGAATTATTACCTCATGCTCATTCTCTATTTTCTCCTTGGTTGATGGTAGTTGGTACAATCCAAATAATTTATGCCAGCAGCATTGCACACATTAAGACACCTACGGCTTAGAGAATGACCAGGTCTTACACACCTAAACAAGAAACAAAGACATAAAAGAAATGCCCAACATAGCACTCCCGTGGCAGCTCTGAGAAAGGGAAAGCTCTCATTTGTCCAATCCACCGAATACTGTCCTTTCCTTCTTTTTTCATGTGCATAACCTATTCTATCAAAGAGCCAAAGGTCCCATGTTCGCCTCCTAGTTAGCGCTCCTCTTTTGCTTTTCTTGTACCTCACTCGGGTTTCTAAAAAAAACGTTCTTTGGCGTAGTCTTTTTCCTCATGTGGTTTTCCAGAGCCGTGGTACGATCCGAGGAGCGGGAAATGTTATCCAGAATTGGAGGTCTTCGCTGATGTGGAGGGCAATTGGGTGGTGGAGCTGGAGGTACCTGTTCAGCTTGTGCTTGTTGATCAAAATTTTCATTAACAGGAGCCTCATCATTAGTTGCATCATCTTGAGCTTCTGGTTCATCTCCCCCGTGATCATCATGAACTGTATCGTCGCCATAGTGTGTCACTCGAACTAGATTCGTCTTGGTTCTTGGTCAGCGTCGAGGGGGCGAGGTGCATTTTTTCACCAGTGGAGTCCTGTGGTTCCGCTATACTTCTCGTATTCTGGCACTTCTACTACCATAAAGGGATGCAATTCGAACGTGAAGGAGGCAAGCAAATGAAGGGAGGCATTACATGCCGACTACAAGAAGGAAAGCTTCGTAGACTCGACAAGTCGCTTCTAGAATTCCGACTAGGTCAACACAAGGATCTTACTTCAAAACAATCTCTGGAGTTTTCCCTTATCCGAACGTCCGAACGGGCTCCACCGCTTGTGCAGGCCCCCGTCAATTCCTTTGAGTTTCGGTCTTGCGATGGTGGTCACGTGGACGTTTATAAGCCATATGGAGACAACCTGTTTTACTACGACGTCAATTCCCTATATCCCTATATCATGAAAACCTATCCGATGCCAAGTAGTTGGAGCGAGGGACCAGCGTCGGTAACGAGCAGAGTGAAGGGAATGGTTATTCCTGAGTTGGTTAATTCATTTCCCCGTTGTTGAGTGAATCGATCTGGACTGTAGTACTTTAAGTGTTAAGCAATCCTTGGGTGACCAAGGAGTAAGCTCGCCTGGAGACGTACAAATAGCCAACGTGAAGGCTTGACGACTCGGTTGCACCGACCTCAATAAACAGATTGTTTTTATTGTATATACAATATATATAAATCAAATAAATCATAAAAATTTTCCTTTTTTTTATTTATTGATGTGTTTGAGAAAACATTGGGCAATATTGAAGAATATCTTCATTATAAGTATAGATTTGATATAGAAGATATTCGATATCTGACTTGCTTCATCGAGGTCCATGGGTGTCGACCGGAAACTTCTATAAGACTAGCAACACCGGTTACGTGCAGCGGTAATTTCCAAAAAGCAAGAGCTGTGGGCAAATCGGCTTAATTCTGACCTATGATATTCCCAGCATTCGTCGCAGCCTATTGGTCCTTCAATTTCAAGTCTTATTGTTACATGTGGATCTTTCTAGAAAGCATAGGACATCAAAAAGCATAAACTTCAACCATTCCACGTGTGGCCTTCGCCGAAGACGAAGGAAAGAAAGTAAAGGAAAGACAAGTACTTCAACTAGAAGGGCAGCGAAAGAAAGTTCAATTCTTGAAATGAAAGCGACTAAAAGAGGATAACTCCAATAGGAAATGGCCCTCCATCAAAAGCAATTCCAACACGCTCCACTGGGTCTTAAGAAAGCATCTGGTTCAATTTTGTTTTCGTTAGTTAATCCATCTAAAAGGGCTTGTAGTAATTCAGGTTTGACACTATTTAGAATGGCTTTCTCATATTGAGAGATTCTGTCTAGTGGCATTCGATCACAGAATCCATTGACAGCTGCATAAATGACTAGTATTTGTTTTTCAAATTGAAGTGGTGTATATTGTGGTTGTTTCAGTACTTCTGTCAGCCTTGCACCTCTATTGAGTAATGCCCGACAACTATTATCAAACACAAGGGTGTAGCTAAAGATATGGTAACCGCAGAATGGTTTGAAAGGCAATATGCAGATCCAACTCTAGTAAAGGAGCTGACAAAGGAGGACCCTTTCAGAAGAGATTGGAAAAATCTCTAGATTTGTAAAAAAGAGATTTGCCATCTAACAGGTGGGCAGACCATAGGAAGATTCAGTTTGATAGGAAGTAAGTTTATTTCAAAAGCACATTCAACAAACAACCGGTTCTCTTTATAACCAGCACTCTTGTAATTGATTTTCTCATTACCCTTATTTAGGATATTAAGAATACCTTTTAAAGTCATGAACTCAAGGGGTGGTAACTCATATTACGGGAGGATAACGACCAGTATCGTAATTCATTCTTCTCCTTGAGGGGGCTAATTCGGCTATTCTATTAAGCCTTTCGACTGGTATGACTTCCTAAAGCCGTAAACCATGTATGAGCTTTCTCACAAGGAGAAATAGTGAGGAATAACCATTCTAGAACAATCATTTTCAAAGGTTCCTTTATTGACTGCTCCCCCCAAACAAAGAGAGACTGATTCTGACTCTCCCAATTAAGGAAGACGGAAATTGCTGGTTCCGGTTGGTCCAACCAAGAAAGGCATGGGAGTCTTCAGGACATATAGCCTTACCCAGATCATCAAGTTTACCAGGGAGTACTTTTAATGAATCCTGCAATTTATATGAAAAAGTCTGATGATTCTCTTTCTCTCTATCTATAGTACGAGAGAAAGAGAGATGTGAAAGTAATAGCCTTATGTTATGGCCGCCCCCCGACTTACGACCTTTCTAATTCATTCACTTCAAGGCTAGTTCTGAACGCCGCGTAACATCATCGTCAACCAACTTCCACCATACGTACCTTTCGGTGCAGCAGTGTGTTTGCTATACTGACTTAGTTGGTGTTAGTGGACTAACAGAGCGATCTGGAAAGGGGCTTGATCCGTTTTTTCCGGGGAAAAAGCAAGCGGATCAATCAAGAGAGCTAGCTTCGGTCTCATGTAGGCAAGGACGGACGAGTGAGGATTGGCTGAGGGGAGTCCATGATGTAGCTGGGTACAAATAAGCAAGTAAAAAAAAGACACGTATAAGCCAGTTACAATCCTCTCAGAGGATATTTTCGCGCCAGTTGGAGTCTATCGGAGAGCAACTCCAAAGCAAATGGGGCTGATTAGAGAAGGGACTTTTTTATCCTTCACCACAGGTGAAAATGATTGTTCTAGAATGGTTATTCCTCACTATTTCTCCTTGTGATGTAGCGGAACCATGGCAATTAGGATCTCAAGACGCAGCTACACCTATAATGCAAGGAATTATAGACTTACGCTGGAAACCGGCTCAAAGTACGTATCGAAACCATAGTCTGTCTGTAAACAAGCACCTCGCCCTCCTGGAAATCTTTAGGGGATAAATTCGAGGAGAATGCATTTCAAAGGGTGGGTCACTATAGAATACAATCAAAATCATGGTAATACAAAAAATGCTTTCTGGTTTCTTAGTTAATACTAGTCCCTTGTTCTTATCCAGACTGACCTTACCGAATCCCAAAATCGATATGAAAGACTTCTCAAAGCCTCTAGATCCAGCACATATTTCTTGTGTTCGAAGGGTGTATTCGTCCTGAGCTGGAAGGAGGCAAGCAAATGAAGGGAGGCATTACAGGCCGACTACAAGAAGGAAAGCTTCGTAGACTCGACAAGTCGCTTCTAGAATGCCGACTACTAAGTGAAGACTTTCCCCTTTACTTTATTTAATAAGGGAAGGGGAAAGGGAAGCGAAGCTTAGCAAGCTGGCCGATCACTACATAAGCCGCTGGCGGAGAAAGCTAGAGGAGGTGGCATTGTCCACGGAGAAACCACCCCAAAGCCAAGTCACTATGGTATCTCCTACTACAGGTATGGCGCTAGCTAAGCTTGTAATTACTGTAGCTCGCACATACTCCGGGATTTCAAGGAATTTATTCATTCTCGATTCAATGAGAAGTTCAAGAGGGAAATCATTGAATCTAAGTTAAATAGGAAGCTTATCAAGAGCTTATAGAGCTCGCTTACACTAAGTATACCATCACTGGGAACTTTGCTTTCTGGTTGGGAAGTCTTTCTCATCAGTATAAGCTGCTACAGCATCAGGCAGGGCAAAGGTACTTTCCAGACCTGAATCTACAAAAGATAGAACCGATTCTTCGAAAAAGAATTCCCCCTTCTCCCACTTCTGCTGATCTTATGCTGTCTGAGCTTCGTTTTCTTTTGGATAAAACTCCTATTCCCACCCAAAGTTTGGGTTCTTTGCTTATTCCCCCCTCATGTACCACACTCATCCTATTCCCCTCTCATGTATCACCCATAATCATATTCCTTCCTCAAGTTTTCTAATTCAGTCCATTCCCCCACACTGTTTAAAATTCTATTAAATAATTTGACCCAAGACCCAAACCCTAAAAAACCATCAATTTGACCCGATTTCATACCCAATTTTGACCCGACCCGACCCGATCAAAATTAAAATTGAATTAAATCCGGTTTACCCAATTATGAACCCGGTCCGGTTTAATATAATTTTGACCGGTTTACTGAATTTTGACCCAACCCAATTTATTATAATTTTGACCCGATTTTGTTGAAATTGACCCGGTTTTGTTTAAATTGACCCAGTTTCTCCCGGTTTTGCTGAAATATTTATCCGGTTTGCTGAAATTGATCTGGTTTTGACCCGGTTTTGTTGAAATTGACCCGGTTTTCTCCCGATTTTGTTGGAATTTTTATCCGGTTTACTGAAATTGATCCGGTTTTGACCCGGTTTTGTTGAAATTGACCCTGTTTTGTTGAAATTGACACGTATTTCTCGCGGTTTTGCTGGAATATTTATTGGTTTTGCTAAAATGATCCGGTTTTGACCCGGTTTTGTTGAAATTGACCCCCTTTTGTTGAAATTGACCCGGTTTTTCCCTGTTTTACTGGAATTTTTATCCGGTTTGCTAAAATTGATCCAATTTTGACCCAGTTTTGTTGAAATTGACCCTGTTTTGTTGAAATTGACCCGATTTTTTCTCGGTATTGCTAGAATTTTTATCACTATGGAATTTGCTGGAATCAAAATCCACTCCTTAGATTTTATCACTAAATTTAGAGACGGTCGAAAAAATCGTAAATAAAATTTTGTTCCTAAATATATATATATATATTCGAATATTCACGGGTAACCATATATTTTTTGGATACCCATAGTTCGAAATATAACAACTACTTGGCGCTTCTACAGCTTTTCGGTTTCGGGTTCAAAATTTTTTTTAAATATATCGCGAATTTTATTTTCATAAATTATTATTTTTCATATTATATATTAATTATAATATCGTATATATATTATAAATATAAAATGATAAAAAATATGTACAAAATATTATTACATGAATAGACATGTTTAATCCGAATCCGACCTATTTCAGCAAACCTAATTCAATAATGATACTCTTTCCAATAAAA